>CM021108.1:233276780-233291931 GCA_007115665.2 Sequoiadendron giganteum | reverse complement strand
TCCTCAGAATATGGTATGAAAACCTGGAAAATAAAAAATGGATTTACGGTGTCCACAAGAACTATAGCTAGATACAAAGGGGGAGTTTTTGACATTGCTCTTTGGATGGAATCAATCAATAGAGGAATTCATATTCCACCTAGATAAAACATGAGGGCATGGTTAAATGCAGGAGGAGGAGAATGATGAGGCTTTGTACTGACCTCATAATCATTAAGTTTTTAACCTTTTTAATACTTTATATCTGGCTTTAAAAACTCATAATCTTCTCTTTTTTGTATGTTTTATGAACTTATGAAGGTATAAAGACATAGAATATGGATGGTTAATATAAGTTCTTATTTTTTTTTATATGCATGATTAAAATGTGGTGATTAATCTATGAATTCTTTATCATATGTATACATTTATTATGTATCTGAAGTTAATATTTAATACTTAGCCAAGTGATAACTAATTCTATTTGAAAGTAAGGAATGGTGGGATTGATTGTGACTCATCCTCAAATGAGTTATGATATGCTGATTTTGTTTGCATGACTCATCATGCTGAATGAAGATTTTACCAACTACACGTCAAGCTCCAACACTACACACAAGTTCACAAATCTAGAAATCAATGCAATTGAAGACAGTTACAAGGATCCGTGCCAACTTATTCCTGTGCGCAAAGATATCTTTTAGACTTTGAGTAGATTAAGTTTCTTTGTTATATGTTGTTTTTAAAATAATGTTGGATATTTATATCTAGGGCCAACGCAGTTGGATGTTAGATCATATCAAGTTTTTGATCTTTCTCATGTAATTTCCCTTTTGTTTTTAAGATTAGAATCATTTATGTAATTTGACCCTATTTGGGCACGTTAGTTGGAAATAAGAAGAAAGTTGATCTCAACACTGTGTTCAAGGATTCTTTAAGCTTGCTTATTGAATGAGGTGACCCTATTAGTCATTAAGATTTGATTATTTGATTATTACTGTTATGCTTCATTTTCCCTGTTAGTTCAAGCTGAAATCATTTCATTTTTATGATTTGAAAGATAATTTAGATCAAAGTTGTAATGCATAATTGTTTTCACATTGTTCTATTTTATCAAGTTCTGTAGTTCATTTTTAGTTCAAGATCATTTGCACAGCTGAGATAATCTAAAATATCATTTTAATGGATTTTGTGCAAAGGAAGACAATTACTTGTCAATTTAGTAAGTGAGGAATGGAATAGTTTATTTTTAAAGAAATTACTCAAGTTTCAAATAGATTTCAAAGTTTTGCAAATTAGATTAAGTTAATCCTCCATTCCCTCATAAACTACTTGTCTTGGAATGAAATTTCTTTGTTCGAATTCCATTTTTAATGTCATTTAGGATAAATCAGGAATAGATTGTCAGTTCAGAAAAACTCTTAAAAGAAGGAAAAACAAAAATAGCTCTGAATCGCTCCTAACCGAGCCAAACCTACCAAAACCTCCCCAAAGACCGATCCAACTCTTATCGTAGATAGCTTTAGACACCCCTAGGTTGACATTAAAGAAATTAAATGAGTGGGAATTGTGACATCAATGACTTCCTACAATCATCTTTTGAAGTCACTTAGATCCATACAATTAAATTGAGCATAAATATACATTTCCACCTTGGTGTTTTTCCAAAATTAATTAACTATATTTTCGTTTTCTTTCATTTTTCCCAAAATTCATAAAATATTTCAATAATCACTAAGAAAATCATTTAATTCCTAATATTTCATTTATAATAAAAAAAATCAATTTAAACTATCATTTGAATCTTTACCTTAATTTGATTCCTAGATTAAAATACGATTAAATCATGCAAAAATTACTACATATTTTGTAGAAAACTATGAAATCAAGAAATTATTTAAATCAAGCATGCACTAGCATTTCACAACACATATGAATTCTAAACTGATTCGTAACTTAGATCCAAGTTCACATAACGTCAAATATGACATATATTGTACTTGATTTGAGTACGATCAAGGAATGGATAGGGAGGCCCAATGTGACATCTCTAGATTATCCACAATTAAGGAGCAACTTAAACTTGCATAGACATGTGGAGAAATAACCTCATAGCTGTATCCATTCAATGAATGTTAAGGGTACCTACTCAATATATAGCCAAAGCACAACATAATCATCACAACAACGTCCAATAGCATAAGCATAAAATATCATTTCTTTTGAACATCAATAATCAATATTTCATTTAATCAAAACAAAAATAATGTATCACTTAACTAAAGCATAGTAATAAACCAAACATGTAAATGTAGTGTCAAAAAATGTCATCGGTGACATTTTCATGCTTGTTTGGTCCCTCCTTATAAATTGAGCTTCATGTTGCCTTGACTTAGTGTTGTAATGTGCTTAACACACTCACATTAGGTCTTGAGCCCTTGTAAAATAAATAAACTTAATTATACCTTATTTAGAGTGTTGTAAAGTTTTGTAACACACTTTCACACTTTTTGTTGGGAATTATGCCTCAACTTTCTGGTGACCCCCTTTGAAGACTTAGGTGAATTCTCTTGTTTCTTTGGCAAAGTCTTTTGTTCTGGCGGAGGCAGAACCGGGATGGAACATGGCATTGTTTCATTTGCCTTGTTTCGGGTCGTGTTCCCGTTTCGTCTCTAGCTCCGCTCCCCGCTTTCTTGGATCTTCGAGTTTTGTTCTGGCGGAGGCAGAACCGGATTGGAACTTGGCATTGTTCCTTTTTCCATGTTTTGGGTTTGGCTCTGGATCTAGCTCTGGCTTCGGCTCCGGCAGTCTGTTGCTCTTCGCTTGGCTCTAGTGGAGGCGGAACCAGTTTTGGAAGTTGGCAATGTTTGTTTGCCATGTTTTTGTTTTTGTTCCTGTTCCGACTCCGGGTCCGACTCCTACTTTTGTGATCTAGTTCCTCTGGATGTTTGCATTCTCCTCGAGGAGTTTTCCTCTGCTTTGTCCATGTTCTAGATTGTTATTTCTTGCAGTTGGCAGAGGCGGGACTGGAACTAGTTTGGTTCCTGATCTTGGACTTTTGGTAAAGTCCTGTTTTTGTTCCTATTCCGTCCCTGACTCCGACTCTGATCTTTTGTTCTCCCGTCTTGGTTTGACCCCTGGTTGACTTTACCCAGTCAGTTCTATTTCCGATGTGTTCCTCTTTGCCACAAGCGGATGCGGAACCAAATTGGCTCTCAAACCTATAATTTTGGTGGAGTCATGTTTCGACTCCAGTTTCGTCTCCGACTCCGACAGTGTGTTTTTTCGGTGGAGTCCTGTTTTGACTCCTATTCCGACTCCGACTCCGGTAGTGTTAGGTTTGGCTTGAAGCCTTAGATGCGCCCGATGTATGTTTGACCGTTTTGGTTGCTCTGTCAGCTATGATTGCTGATGGGTCTTAGACGCGTGGCACCTGGTTGAATAGTGATTGGATGGTTACCTAACTTGTTGTGCTGCATGTTTAGTCAACGAAGGTTGGCGGAGCTGAACCCATTTTTGGAATGGCATTAAATGCCTGGGCAGCTCGTTGCAGGGAGATCTATCAGATCTGACCATATGTGTGATTTGTGGATGGTCTTCTTTGCTCTTGTTGAGTCGGTTACTTAATGGATGAGAGATGTATTATTTCTCAAGGATGCAAGGAAGTTTGATGAGTCTGCAAGAGTCGTGGGTTGCAGAGCAAGTGCGAGATGTGCGAGCTGAATGCGTGATCATGAGACTGCGAGCAGGATGTGTGGGCATGTGAATGCATGTGCATGGGGCTGCAAGCATAATGCATTATGCATGATGCGGGATTGTAGATGTTGGACTTGCAGGTTGGAGAGCCGAAGCTGTGAAGAGATTTGTAGAGAGATGGAGAGGGTGTTCAAGCAGTTTGCTCAAGCAATGTAACTGTGAACACTCTATCTCTCGGATCTGGGCATGGGAATCATTGGAGGCTGAATGACTGGGCTGGGCATGAGGCTGGCTGTGACAGTCATCTGAGGAGCTGAGAGGAATCTTGTGGGTACCTGTTACTTCTCCAGTAGAACAAGATATAACTCCTGTATTGGCTTTGAGCCTGATATTGAATTGTAACTAGTTTTGTGTTGCTGAATAATACAATGGCTCAAAAATTTTGGAGTGTGGGGTTTTTACCTGAAAGGGTTTTCCTCACATATATCTTTGTGTATTATTTTTGTCTTTCATGGTATCTGTTTATGTTGAATCTATTTTTTGTTGCATTCACTTCTCTCTAAGGATCAATGGGGGATCAGTTGTGCTTGTTTCCACTTTATAGCATAGTTGGTTGTGTCTTTGTTGTGATTTTGAATTGAAATCACTAAGGCACTACTATCTTAAGATGCCTATTTTGATGACAGACTGAATCTGTATCCCCGAAAAGTGGTATCAGAGCTGGTAGCTTGTTGCTCGTCAAACCAACAAGTGGTATCAGAGCATGTTTAAGGGAGGTTGTGGCTTGATGATACCAACAGTGGTATCAGAGCCTTCTCCTGGTTGCTGAAGTTTAGGGTTTTCTCCTATGGTGATTTCTTAGCCTTGCAAGCTTGAGGAAGTCTAGAGAAATCAGTTGGTGATTGGTCCTTCGGTGAGTGGAAGTGTATGCTTCATTGATTCAACATATAGTTTGAAAGATGCTAGAAAAGTATGGAGTGGGTCATGTTGTGGCAACATGATCTGGAGCTCCTGACTGGTAACATTGTTCTTGATATAAAGGGCACGAGATGTGTTCATGGCTATGTTGCAGCAAAGCATGGTGTTCATACTGGGTGTTTGTGTGAGAGGCTCCTTGGTGGTATGGACTAGCTTGTGTCGTTGTTTAGCTATGGATTGTTGTGCTTGTTCTGGGTGTTTCTGACTTAGCACTGAAGGCATTTTTTCTAGTGCTCTGATTGCATGGAGGCTATGAGGTGACCTTGGTGGTTGGCAACTTCTAGATAGCCTACCTCTTTCTTGTGCTTGTGCATGACTGTGGCATTGGAACTGGTCTAAAAAAGACCTATTGTTCCTGTGTGCCTCTTTCTTGCACTTGCATGGTTCGGATTCATGTCTTTGGCTGTGAAGGTTTTGTGTAGATTTTCCTAAAAAGTCTACGGTGCATTCTCTTATTCTTTCATTGTTCTGGTTTACTGTGATGGTTGTGTGTAGACTCCTGAATTGTCTAGATGAGCAGTGAATATGGAGGTGAGTGGGTGTTTTGGAAACACTATGGTTTTTTGCAGGTTTTGCACGGTCAAGGAAAACTTGTGTTTTGTGGAACTGCTGTTTGTTATTTTTTTTTTAAATCCTAGTTTTCGGGGTGTGACTGGATGAGATAGCTACAGTTCGACTAGTTTTGAGGAGTGGTGTCTTCTCTACATGGGATTGTTGGTATGTTTCTCTTTCAGCATTCTTATGGTATGCTTTGATGGTTTTCTACACTTTGGTTCTTGGGTTGTGGACGTGACTGGAAAATCAGATCTGTTGTTGATCTGGTGTTTGAGTCATGATTGTCTGCTTTGGCAGTTCTCTTTGATTATCTCAGTTTTGCAATTTCCAGTGCAATGATAGATTTGCAGGTTTACTTTTGGTTGCATCCACGGGTTGTGCAATATTGTAGGCTATCCTGACCTACATGCTTGTTGTGAGACAACTCAGAAGTGGACTGTCTATATCCATGAGGGTGTAACCATGTTGTGCAGATCTATTAGCTAACTTTGTCTATGGTCACTTGTGCATTGGTGTGGCTGTTTTGAGATGAGAGGAGGAATGGCGTTTGAGTACCTGAATAGTCAGTGATGGGGACCTGAAGCATGTGGATCACGATGTCATGGAAAGCTGGGTACACTAGCATAGTGTAAGCTTTTGACAATGATGGTGTGGTCAGTCATGGTGCTTGGAAAGCTCAGTGTCATGTTTCAGTGGGAGCTTTAGCAATGACTAGTGTCTTCTTTGGTGTTGCAAAATTTGCATTTGCATGTTCACTATTTGAAGATGTGCAGCACTTTGGAGCCATGAAGGACCTTGGAAGTCTTTGGCTGAGTTGCTGGTGGTGCTTGATAGGTGATGTTGGTTTAGAGTTGTTTGCTTTATGTCATAGTATACTCTTGCTTGTGCATTAGAGTTTTGGTATGTTGTTTTGCTCTTGAAGACCATGGGCAGTTCACTTGAAGCATGGTATCTCCCTTGGAGATGTGTAGATCATGGTGTCATGATAAGTTCCTGTTCTAGGTTATGGAACTTTGACAGTGGTCTGGGGGTTCTCTTTACTTTAAGTACATTGGTCATATGCTGGAGGACTTTTGGTTATTGCAGTGCTGCAGTTTGGAGTTAGCATGAGATGACAGGTGTTGATACTCATGGATGCATGGAGAATAAAGGTGAGGCTTGAATTCTTAAGTGAGTGTTATTGTTACAACTGGAAGTCCGAGAAGCCTGCACTTTGGTTGAATGTAAATTCAATAGAGATCTTGAAGGAGAATGCTCTTAGGTTAGCCATGGTGGCTTGTATATCTTGGATGAGCATGTTTCTCTTTTCTTCTTGATCTACTCGGTAGTGGTGTCATTGTGAAAGGTATTTATCCATTATACTTTTCAAGTGCTTTATGTTTTATCTTTCATGATATGAATCTTGACTTGGTTTAGATTTTGGAGGATTCATAATGAAAGGTTGGAAAACATAGTTTATCTCTTTGTGCTTTTTGAGGACTAAAAGGAGATGGTTATATGGGTAGTTCTAATCTTCTTTCAAGAGCTTACATCCATTTTTTTTTGGATGTTGTCAAGGCTTTTCCCTTTGGGATGTAAAGAAGATCATTCTTGACATAGCTAGCATTTAGAAGTGTTTGTAGAAGGGCATGTTTCTTGTTGATTTGCAGTTTCTCTCGTATCTAGTCTTGTTCTTCCTGATTGCTCTTGTGACTTTAGATGTGAGTTGCTTTTGTGGTACCGGGTTGGTCACTATTTGTGGTCATGTGTTGTCACCTGGGTGATGAAACGAAGGTGCCTGTGCTTCTTTCTTTAGTCAGCTTTGGAGGTGTTTGGAAGAACTGTGGAAGATAGTTGAGAGAAATTTTTCTTGCAGCAAGTGGTTGCAGATGTTGCAGATCAGTATGGATGTTCCTTGGAACTACATGGTTACATTTCTTTATGCTAGGTTTGGTGGACTTGGTATGCCTGGATCATCTGTGATGGTGCTTTGTTTGCACTCATCTAGACAGTGCCCTTGTAGTGGGAGTACTTGGATGTGTTTGGTCTATGACTGGTTGACACAGGGTGCTTGTTTGCTGCTGAGATGGGTGGGTTTCTTTTGATGGCATGAGTTCACTTTTAGGTCATACCTTTAAGGTATGGGTGGTTGGATGTTTCAGTATGAGCTGTGGGTGCTGGTTTTTAGTCACGTGGGTTTGATTAGTTGGATGAGGGCAGTCTATTCATGGTTTCCTTTCTTGCTGGTCAGTTTTTTTCTTGTTCTGGAGTTTGGTTGGAGTGGTGCTTTGCTATTTTTTTCCTTTTCCATTTGGAGGATCTTTTGCTTTCAATCCTGAGACTGTTGTTGTTTCACCTTGGTGTGTTCCTGTGTTTGGAGCTATTGCTTAAGGTGGTGGACATCTTTCTGATGTTGTTGCAGTGGTCTTGATTGGAGTGTGAGAGCATGTATTGGTCCTTGTTCGGGCTGGTTTAGAGGATGCCTGAAAGCCTTCGGCAAGTGGGAGATTGTTGGGAATTATGCCTCAACTTTCTGGTGACCCCCTTTAAAGACTTAGGTGAATTCTCTTGTTTCCTTGGCAAAGTCTTTTGTTTTGGCAGAGGTGGAATTGGGATGGAACTTGGCATTGTTCCATTTGCCTTGTTCTGGGTCATGTTCCCATTCCGTCTCCAGCTCCGCTCCCCACTTTCTTGGATCTTCGAGTTTTGTTCTGGCAGAGGCAGAACCGGATTGGAACTTGGCATTGTTCTTTTTGCCATGTTTTGGGTTTGGCTCTGGATCCGGCTCCGGCTCTGGCTCTGGCTCTGGTAGTCTATTGCTCTCCGCTTGGTTCTAGCGGAGGCAGAACCAGTTTTGGAAGTTGGCAATGTCTATTTGCCATGTGCCTGTTTCTGTTCCTGTTCTGACTCCGGGTCCGACTGCTACTTTTGTGATCTAGTTCCTCTGGATGTTTGGATTCTCCTCGGGGAGTTTTCCTCCACTTTGTCGATGTTCTGGATTGTTGTTTCTTGCAGTTGGCAGAGGCGGAACCGGAACCGGTTTGGTTCCTAATCTTGGACTTTTGATAAAGTCCTGTTTCTGTTCCTGTTCCGTCCCCGACTCCGACTCTGATCTTTTGTGCTCTCATCTTGGTTTGACCCCGGGTTGACTTTACCTGATCAGTTCTGTTTCTGATGTGTTCCTCTTTGCCACGGGTGGATGCGGAACCTAATTGGTTCCTGAACCTGTAATTTCGGTGGAGTCATGTGTTGACTCCAGTTCCGTCTCTGACTCTGACTCCGACTCCGATAGTGTGTTTTTTCGGTGGAGTCCTATTTCAACTCCTGTTCCGACTCCGACTCCGACAGTGTTAGGTTTGGCTTGAAGCCTTGGATGCGCCCGATGTATGTTTGACCGTTTTGGTTGCTCTGTCAGCTATGATTGCTGATGGGTCTTGGATGCGTGGCACCTGGTTGAATAGTGATTGGATGGTTACCTAACTTTTTGTGCTGCATGTTTAGTCAATGAAGGTTGGCGGAGCTGAACCCGTTTTTGGAATGGCATTGAATGCCTGGGCGGCTCGTTGCAGGGAGATCTATCAGATCCGACCATATGTGTGATTTGCAGATGGTCTTCTTTGCTCTTGTTGAGTCGGTTACATAATGGATGAGAGATGTATTATTTCTCAAGGATGCAAGGAAGTTTGATGAGTCTGCAAGAGTCGTGGGTTGCAGAGCAAGTGCGATATGTGCGAGCTGAATGCGCGACCATGAGACTGCGAGCAGGATGTGTGGGCATGTGAATGCATGTGCATGGGGCTGCAAGCATAATGCATGATGTATGATGGGAGATTGCAGATGTTGGACTTGCAAGTTGGAGAGCCGAAGCTGTGAAGAGATTTGTAGAGAGATGGAGAGGGTGTTCAAGCAGTTTGCTCAAGCAATGTAACTGTGAACACTCTATCTCTCGGATCTGGGCATGGGAATCATTCGAGGCTGAATGACTGGGTTGGCCATGAGGCTATCTATGACAGTCATCTGGGAGCTCAAAGGAATCTTGCGGGTACCTATTACTTCTCTAGTAGAACAAGACGTAACTCCTGTATTGGCTTTGAGCCTGATATTGTATTGTAACTGGTTTTGTGTTGCTGAATAATATAATGGCTCAAAATTTTGGAGTGTGGGGTTTTTAACTGAAAGGGTTTTCCCCATGTATATCTTTGTGTATTCTTTTTGTCTTTCATGGTATCTATTTATGTTGAATCTATTTCTTGTTGCATTCACTTCTTTCTGAGGATCAATGGGGGATCAACTATGCTTGTTTTCGCTTTATAGCATAGTTGGTTGTGTCTTTGTTATGATTTTGAATTTAAATCACTAAGGCACTATTGTCTTAAGATGCCTATCTTAATGACAGACCGAATCCGTATCCCCAACACTTTTCGAGGGTTGTCATTAGTAATTGGGCCTCTTTATGCTTTAATTGGTCTTATTTTGCACCTGCAAGCCTTATTTAATGCATCTTTTCAGGGATGATCCTGACATAAACCGACATCCAATCATAATTCAAGTGTTTTTAAGTTGTGTGGCCCAAATTTGGTGGTCTAGGACTCATACGCCACCTTGGGCGTATGAGTCCCACCTAGTATTTTGGGTCTCGATCTTGATTTTACACCTTTCTACGCATTTTTGAAAATGGTCCCATAATTTATGTGTAATGGGACTCATACACCACCTTGGGCATATGAGTCTTGTGTGGCCCAAAACTAAAATTAATTAAAATTCTTGGTGGGATTTTATCCTCCTAGATCTAATGTCAGCTTGTAGTGTTGTAATTTCAAGAAATTTGACATAATTAAGTATAAATACAAGGTTCTTTCTCTCATTTTCACCACAAGCATTCAAGTATTCATGCTTATAGCAAGTTTGAGTTCACAAGAGTATTCAAGTGTTTACAAGAGAATTCAAGAGAATTCAAGGGTAGATTATCAAGTGTTTTAGAGCATTATTCAAGCATAAAGCATCATGTCAAAGTCTTCATGCATCATGTTTGTTTTTGAGCTAACAATTATGATCTAGGGTTTTATGATTCAAGCTAGCATTCCACTCAAGATCTATTAAATTCAAGAAAGATTCAAGATATACATCCATTGGAGCCACTTCATACATGTTCGCAACACTTTATTGCTAGGGTTTGGTGAGTTGAAACATCATATTTTTTTCATTCATCATTGTCCATTCCTATTTTATTTGATTTCAAGGTTTGATTACTAAAACAAGGTTTGACCAAGGAAAACTACTTTCCACTAACAAATAAATTTTTTTTCCCTCTCTTTAGTGTGTGATTTTCAAGTTTAGGTTGAAGAAACATTGAAGAGAAAGTTTGGAGAAAGTTGTCAAATTTGTCACCTTGCATTGAAGATCATTGCAAGACTTTTATAGATTGCAAATCAGGGTTTTGGATTCAAAAATCAATTGGGAAGTACAAAGAAGAGATTGAAGATCAAATTCAAAATTTGAAGCTTCAAAAAAACCTAAGTTACACTAGTTCTAGAATATGAGTCCAAGTTTAGGTCATTTCCTAGGTTTTTGTAGTTTTAGATACCCTTTTGCCAGATTTTAGTTTCTGCACAAAAACCTAGATTTGGGACTAAATCGCCTAGACTAGTGTATGAGTCCCAATAGGCTTTAAAATTAGTTTTTTCAGAATTTTAGGCCTCCATCCAATCATCTCTAGATTTCCAAGGGTGCACCTTTTATCTTGTAGTTTTTTTATTTTGGTTTTCATACATTTTAAGGTCATTTAGTGAAAGATTGCATCATACTAGGGTTAAATATTAGTCTTGCATTTCATTAGTTTTTACAAGCCCTAGCTTGGTTGTGAAACCCTTATTAGTTTATAATCAAACCCTAGGATATCCCTATTGTCAAATCTCTTTCTCCTTTGCATACTTGAGGTTGAGATCTCTAGGGTTTGTCCTTGAATGAGAGTGTTTGGATTTTGTTATTTTATCTCCCTAGCATAGAACCAACAAAATTATTCCTTTAATTTTGGTGAACCTGCATTTAGAACATCATATTTATGATTTGGAGTGCATCATCATCCTAAATCTTTCTTGCATTAACATTGCATTAGGCTTTGCATTTGTTAATTGGCATTCTAGGGTTTCTAAATTTTGAATTAGTGAAAGTGCATATAGCTTGCATTTTTGTATCTCAAATCATTGAAAATTATCTAAAATATAAATTTTCACTTAGGTTACAAATCATACAACATAAAAATCCTAAAAATCACTTAAAATTTTCTAAATTCTTTCAAAAAAACCCTCATTGGGACTCATATGCCCCTCTGGACAATTTAGTCCCAGTGCAAATTCTGCACTACATTTTCCAAAATTTAAAAAATTGTTTTTGTGCTCCTCTTTGTTGTTGTTAACTTTTTGTTTTAGTTTGTAGGATTTATGTTACATTAAATTAATTGTACCTAGTTTAATTTGTTTTGTCTTGTGCATTGCTTAATTTAAAATTTTCTACATACTTACCTTGTTGGAATCTGAAATTTCCATTTCATTTCATCATGGATATGTGCTTTGGTAAAATATGGATGTCTTTGAAGTCCTTAGTGGATGTGTCAAGTTGTAGTTTTGGAAATGACCCTAATGATATTTAACTTACTCATGCTCACACAACTCCTAATGCATGTCCTCCTTGTGATGTTGACATCATTGGAGAAGATGATGACAACATGAATAGATTCGTAAATGATTGCCTTAACAACCTTGAATCTAATGCATCCTTTTATCCATCAATTAAATAACCAACACCCCCTATAATACCACCACTTGAGATGTTTCATTACTTACATCCTAAAACTAATACAAGAATTGAATCTAAGTTCCCTATAATACGTGAACCTACTTCCTCTAAGAAAAGAAAAGACTCAACCATTCTATGGTAACAAAGTAACAGACACTCCCATCAACCTTGAAGAGACATATGGGAAAGGATTTACAATTTGAGTAAACAAGGATATGATACAACAAGTGAACATGAAATTCATCAAATCCTACAACAAATACCAATTGAAAATACAAAAGGGTTGGGATATCAAGATCCTACTCCTGATATGAATTTCCTCTTTCCTAAAGAACAACTAATGACTTGTAATTATAATAAGGATGAAAAGATAATCTTAGGTCCTCCTCCTCAACATTCAATTTGAGAAATTGGTAAATCTAGCAAGCACAAAGACCTTAAAAATTAAAGAAACTATAGTTTCCTTACCCACCAACTAATATTGAAAGGAATTTGTAGATACTTTTACATAGAGGATTGATTACATTACCTCCCATCAGAGAAGACTGAAAACCAAATGCTGAGAACACAAACACATTTCATTGTCGATACGATAGACTTCTTGGACATAATACTAATGAGTCTCATGCTTTACAACAAATATTTAAAAATCTTGATATTATAGAAATAGTCCCTTAAAGTGAGACCCTTCCTCTCCTTACCATGTAATAGTTGTAGAATAATAAAATTCTCACTATTACATGTTCTCTAAATGCAAGCATCCCCTTCCCATCAACTACCTCGACTCATTCTTGTCTTACACTAGGTGGGGGAAAGAATTGGATAGCCTTGCCCTAGTAGTGCATTTATCATTAGTTTGACTCCCATGTGCCTTACTAGTCTTTTCCATTATTATTTTTTTCATTTTTCTTTGGTGAAATTGCATGTGTGCAATGTGATCCCCTATTGTGTTTTGCTTTATTTTCTCTCTCTCTTTGTGGCATTCCTCTATTTATACCTTCATTCTTCTCTATGTCGTACATATTTTTTCTTTTCCTTTTATCTTGCTTATTTGTCTTGTATTTTCCATTTGGGGATTGTCGGCCTCCTACAATGATTCAACAACTAAGCCTTCATAGCTGTGATTCAGAGATTGGACATCTAACCTGAATAGCTATTTCAATCATCATGAAGGTGCATTTAAATTTTCAACACAAGGATGTAAACTTGAAATGAGTCGGCACTGTATGTGCAGTAGGAATCCAAAGTAGCCATATTCATCCTACAGTTAAGAAAGACACAATGTTGAAAGTAAATTTCTTGTAAGGAAATAAAATAAGTGTTTAGCATCAACCAATAACTATACTAAGCTGAAATGCATGACATAAGTGAAAATCCAAGTGAACAAATAGGAAACTAATCTGTCTGCTTTGGCTACAAGAATAGTCACATAATGGAATTCTAGTGGGTGTGGGAACAAACAATGCTAGATTCTTAACTAATTATTGAATAGAAAATAACAACTAAACTAAACTAAGGTACGAGACATAGTACTCACCAATTGGGCCTCCTTGGATTAGTATCCCCTAAAACTAATCTAAACTGAGATGCACAAACTTATAACTTCATTTCATTAATTGAAAAACATGAGTACACTAAAAAACCTAAGAGTGTGAGTACAATACTAGATTGAGCAACCTCCGATTAAACCCTTAGAAGTAGCATTTGAGTCTTATTTAGAAGCTACCACTAAAACCTAGCAAGGTGGTCAACTCCAATAGAACCAGAGGACGCCACATTAGGGAAAGCACAAAAAGTGGAGAGGTGGCTACACACGTACAAAATTTGTCAGGCATGTTTTCCTTAACGTGAATCTGGCACAACAATAACATGCATATTTTCTCAACAAAAATTAAGACCATTACAAGGCGGTTACAACTTTGATTTAAATGAGGAACCTCCTACCATCAAGAGTTTTCCCTCCATAAATGACCACCTTGTAGACCGGTATGGTGAATGTCTAGCTGGAAGAATCTTCCTTAGTTGTAGGCCTCTAATTATATTTGCATGACAATATTAGTACACACAACAACTACATATTTGTAACTATCTCAAAGAAAAATTCATTAATCACATGAAAAATTAACACAAATGGTTCATATAGCATGTCAATATCATTAAAAGTTATGAAAATAACTTCATGTCCGAAGTCTATAGTTTTAAGGAAATATCATAAAAAGGTTAACATCCAAGCATAAAATTCTATGACAACTGCAACAAACGGATAAAAAACTCTATCAATAATTAGACCATAAAATAGACTCATAACTCCCCCCAACCTAAAGTCTTGTTGGTCCTCCAACAGAGGGAGAGTTTTTCTTTTGCTTGGATAATGCCCTAAAATTAGCAACCGCCAGTTGTCCTACATTAGTTTTTGTTCTGTCTAAATTAGGATACCAATAGATCCCTTGATGTCTTTCCAACCTGCTCCATATTCTTTTCTCTATAGCTAGTGCATATTGGTTGTACATGAAGTTTGGCACAGGCCACAGTAGGATAGGTGGCTAAAAATTTAGTTGAAGACAAAATTTCCCTTTTGTCCTTCCAATCCATATATATCTATCAACTCTCTTAAGTGTTGCCGAATAGTTCTATGTGGAATGAGGCTTGAATTGTTTCAAATCATCAGATAGGTTGTTCCAAATTTGTGACAAGTATCCCATTACAGATTCCCTTATGGTTTTTGATACCTTCTCATATTCATTATAAACTGCCTCTCTCAAACATGATCCCAATTCCATAACTTGGTCGGTAGATAATCTTTTGCCAATCCTTGAAAATGTCTCTTGGATTTCTGGATTCACCCCTAATGGGCACAGGAGTGTTAGATTCAATTTTCCTATAGGTCTTCAACTATTTCCCCCAGCATTGGGATGTTTGTTGCGAGTTTCCTAGAGGTGGCTTCCAATTTCCCTAAAACTACTGTCAATTCCCCTAGGGTTGCTGCCACTAGGGTGGAGAGTTTTAGTGGCTGGGCCAGGAATTTAGAGGGTTATTCCAAGGCTATGGTGGATATCCTCCATAAGTGGATGGATGTGAGGATTTCCATTCTTTACCAGATGAATCAGAATTGAAATATGGCCCAACAAAAGATAGTGGATCTGGAGGCATGCCTTCTCTTGGGGCCATT
>CM021108.1:233153100-233276680 GCA_007115665.2 Sequoiadendron giganteum | reverse complement strand
TTCTCTTTCAGCATTCTTATGGTATGCTTTGATGGTTTTCTACACTTTGGTTCTTGGGTTGTGGACGTGACTGGAAAATCAGATCTGTTGTTGATCTGGTGTTTGAGTCATGATTGTCTGCTTTGGCAGTTCTCTTTGATTATCTCAGTTTTGCAATTTCCAGTGCAATGATAGATTTGCAGGTTTACTTTTGGTTGCATCCACGGGTTGTGCAATATTGTAGGCTATCCTGACCTACATGCTTGTTGTGAGACAACTCAGAAGTGGACTGTCTATATCCATGAGGGTGTAACCATGTTGTGCAGATCTATTAGCTAACTTTGTCTATGGTCACTTGTGCATTGGTGTGGCTGTTTTGAGATGAGAGGAGGAATGGCGTTTGAGTACCTGAATAGTCAGTGATGGGGACCTGAAGCATGTGGATCACGATGTCATGGAAAGCTGGGTACACTAGCATAGTGTAAGCTTTTGACAATGATGGTGTGGTCAGTCATGGTGCTTGGAAAGCTCAGTGTCATGTTTCAGTGGGAGCTTTAGCAATGACTAGTGTCTTCTTTGGTGTTGCAAAATTTGCATTTGCATGTTCACTATTTGAAGATGTGCAGCACTTTGGAGCCATGAAGGACCTTGGAAGTCTTTGGCTGAGTTGCTGGTGGTGCTTGATAGGTGATGTTGGTTTAGAGTTGTTTGCTTTATGTCATAGTATACTCTTGCTTGTGCATTAGAGTTTTGGTATGTTGTTTTGCTCTTGAAGACCATGGGCAGTTCACTTGAAGCATGGTATCTCCCTTGGAGATGTGTAGATCATGGTGTCATGATAAGTTCCTGTTCTAGGTTATGGAACTTTGACAGTGGTCTGGGGGTTCTCTTTACTTTAAGTACATTGGTCATATGCTGGAGGACTTTTGGTTATTGCAGTGCTGCAGTTTGGAGTTAGCATGAGATGACAGGTGTTGATACTCATGGATGCATGGAGAATAAAGGTGAGGCTTGAATTCTTAAGTGAGTGTTATTGTTACAACTGGAAGTCCGAGAAGCCTGCACTTTGGTTGAATGTAAATTCAATAGAGATCTTGAAGGAGAATGCTCTTAGGTTAGCCATGGTGGCTTGTATATCTTGGATGAGCATGTTTCTCTTTTCTTCTTGATCTACTCGGTAGTGGTGTCATTGTGAAAGGTATTTATCCATTATACTTTTCAAGTGCTTTATGTTTTATCTTTCATGATATGAATCTTGACTTGGTTTAGATTTTGGAGGATTCATAATGAAAGGTTGGAAAACATAGTTTATCTCTTTGTGCTTTTTGAGGACTAAAAGGAGATGGTTATATGGGTAGTTCTAATCTTCTTTCAAGAGCTTACATCCATTTTTTTTTGGATGTTGTCAAGGCTTTTCCCTTTGGGATGTAAAGAAGATCATTCTTGACATAGCTAGCATTTAGAAGTGTTTGTAGAAGGGCATGTTTCTTGTTGATTTGCAGTTTCTCTCGTATCTAGTCTTGTTCTTCCTGATTGCTCTTGTGACTTTAGATGTGAGTTGCTTTTGTGGTACCGGGTTGGTCACTATTTGTGGTCATGTGTTGTCACCTGGGTGATGAAACGAAGGTGCCTGTGCTTCTTTCTTTAGTCAGCTTTGGAGGTGTTTGGAAGAACTGTGGAAGATAGTTGAGAGAAATTTTTCTTGCAGCAAGTGGTTGCAGATGTTGCAGATCAGTATGGATGTTCCTTGGAACTACATGGTTACATTTCTTTATGCTAGGTTTGGTGGACTTGGTATGCCTGGATCATCTGTGATGGTGCTTTGTTTGCACTCATCTAGACAGTGCCCTTGTAGTGGGAGTACTTGGATGTGTTTGGTCTATGACTGGTTGACACAGGGTGCTTGTTTGCTGCTGAGATGGGTGGGTTTCTTTTGATGGCATGAGTTCACTTTTAGGTCATACCTTTAAGGTATGGGTGGTTGGATGTTTCAGTATGAGCTGTGGGTGCTGGTTTTTAGTCACGTGGGTTTGATTAGTTGGATGAGGGCAGTCTATTCATGGTTTCCTTTCTTGCTGGTCAGTTTTTTTCTTGTTCTGGAGTTTGGTTGGAGTGGTGCTTTGCTATTTTTTTCCTTTTCCATTTGGAGGATCTTTTGCTTTCAATCCTGAGACTGTTGTTGTTTCACCTTGGTGTGTTCCTGTGTTTGGAGCTATTGCTTAAGGTGGTGGACATCTTTCTGATGTTGTTGCAGTGGTCTTGATTGGAGTGTGAGAGCATGTATTGGTCCTTGTTCGGGCTGGTTTAGAGGATGCCTGAAAGCCTTCGGCAAGTGGGAGATTGTTGGGAATTATGCCTCAACTTTCTGGTGACCCCCTTTAAAGACTTAGGTGAATTCTCTTGTTTCCTTGGCAAAGTCTTTTGTTTTGGCAGAGGTGGAATTGGGATGGAACTTGGCATTGTTCCATTTGCCTTGTTCTGGGTCATGTTCCCATTCCGTCTCCAGCTCCGCTCCCCACTTTCTTGGATCTTCGAGTTTTGTTCTGGCAGAGGCAGAACCGGATTGGAACTTGGCATTGTTCTTTTTGCCATGTTTTGGGTTTGGCTCTGGATCCGGCTCCGGCTCTGGCTCTGGCTCTGGTAGTCTATTGCTCTCCGCTTGGTTCTAGCGGAGGCAGAACCAGTTTTGGAAGTTGGCAATGTCTATTTGCCATGTGCCTGTTTCTGTTCCTGTTCTGACTCCGGGTCCGACTGCTACTTTTGTGATCTAGTTCCTCTGGATGTTTGGATTCTCCTCGGGGAGTTTTCCTCCACTTTGTCGATGTTCTGGATTGTTGTTTCTTGCAGTTGGCAGAGGCGGAACCGGAACCGGTTTGGTTCCTAATCTTGGACTTTTGATAAAGTCCTGTTTCTGTTCCTGTTCCGTCCCCGACTCCGACTCTGATCTTTTGTGCTCTCATCTTGGTTTGACCCCGGGTTGACTTTACCTGATCAGTTCTGTTTCTGATGTGTTCCTCTTTGCCACGGGTGGATGCGGAACCTAATTGGTTCCTGAACCTGTAATTTCGGTGGAGTCATGTGTTGACTCCAGTTCCGTCTCTGACTCTGACTCCGACTCCGATAGTGTGTTTTTTCGGTGGAGTCCTATTTCAACTCCTGTTCCGACTCCGACTCCGACAGTGTTAGGTTTGGCTTGAAGCCTTGGATGCGCCCGATGTATGTTTGACCGTTTTGGTTGCTCTGTCAGCTATGATTGCTGATGGGTCTTGGATGCGTGGCACCTGGTTGAATAGTGATTGGATGGTTACCTAACTTTTTGTGCTGCATGTTTAGTCAATGAAGGTTGGCGGAGCTGAACCCGTTTTTGGAATGGCATTGAATGCCTGGGCGGCTCGTTGCAGGGAGATCTATCAGATCCGACCATATGTGTGATTTGCAGATGGTCTTCTTTGCTCTTGTTGAGTCGGTTACATAATGGATGAGAGATGTATTATTTCTCAAGGATGCAAGGAAGTTTGATGAGTCTGCAAGAGTCGTGGGTTGCAGAGCAAGTGCGATATGTGCGAGCTGAATGCGCGACCATGAGACTGCGAGCAGGATGTGTGGGCATGTGAATGCATGTGCATGGGGCTGCAAGCATAATGCATGATGTATGATGGGAGATTGCAGATGTTGGACTTGCAAGTTGGAGAGCCGAAGCTGTGAAGAGATTTGTAGAGAGATGGAGAGGGTGTTCAAGCAGTTTGCTCAAGCAATGTAACTGTGAACACTCTATCTCTCGGATCTGGGCATGGGAATCATTCGAGGCTGAATGACTGGGTTGGCCATGAGGCTATCTATGACAGTCATCTGGGAGCTCAAAGGAATCTTGCGGGTACCTATTACTTCTCTAGTAGAACAAGACGTAACTCCTGTATTGGCTTTGAGCCTGATATTGTATTGTAACTGGTTTTGTGTTGCTGAATAATATAATGGCTCAAAATTTTGGAGTGTGGGGTTTTTAACTGAAAGGGTTTTCCCCATGTATATCTTTGTGTATTCTTTTTGTCTTTCATGGTATCTATTTATGTTGAATCTATTTCTTGTTGCATTCACTTCTTTCTGAGGATCAATGGGGGATCAACTATGCTTGTTTTCGCTTTATAGCATAGTTGGTTGTGTCTTTGTTATGATTTTGAATTTAAATCACTAAGGCACTATTGTCTTAAGATGCCTATCTTAATGACAGACCGAATCCGTATCCCCAACACTTTTCGAGGGTTGTCATTAGTAATTGGGCCTCTTTATGCTTTAATTGGTCTTATTTTGCACCTGCAAGCCTTATTTAATGCATCTTTTCAGGGATGATCCTGACATAAACCGACATCCAATCATAATTCAAGTGTTTTTAAGTTGTGTGGCCCAAATTTGGTGGTCTAGGACTCATACGCCACCTTGGGCGTATGAGTCCCACCTAGTATTTTGGGTCTCGATCTTGATTTTACACCTTTCTACGCATTTTTGAAAATGGTCCCATAATTTATGTGTAATGGGACTCATACACCACCTTGGGCATATGAGTCTTGTGTGGCCCAAAACTAAAATTAATTAAAATTCTTGGTGGGATTTTATCCTCCTAGATCTAATGTCAGCTTGTAGTGTTGTAATTTCAAGAAATTTGACATAATTAAGTATAAATACAAGGTTCTTTCTCTCATTTTCACCACAAGCATTCAAGTATTCATGCTTATAGCAAGTTTGAGTTCACAAGAGTATTCAAGTGTTTACAAGAGAATTCAAGAGAATTCAAGGGTAGATTATCAAGTGTTTTAGAGCATTATTCAAGCATAAAGCATCATGTCAAAGTCTTCATGCATCATGTTTGTTTTTGAGCTAACAATTATGATCTAGGGTTTTATGATTCAAGCTAGCATTCCACTCAAGATCTATTAAATTCAAGAAAGATTCAAGATATACATCCATTGGAGCCACTTCATACATGTTCGCAACACTTTATTGCTAGGGTTTGGTGAGTTGAAACATCATATTTTTTTCATTCATCATTGTCCATTCCTATTTTATTTGATTTCAAGGTTTGATTACTAAAACAAGGTTTGACCAAGGAAAACTACTTTCCACTAACAAATAAATTTTTTTTCCCTCTCTTTAGTGTGTGATTTTCAAGTTTAGGTTGAAGAAACATTGAAGAGAAAGTTTGGAGAAAGTTGTCAAATTTGTCACCTTGCATTGAAGATCATTGCAAGACTTTTATAGATTGCAAATCAGGGTTTTGGATTCAAAAATCAATTGGGAAGTACAAAGAAGAGATTGAAGATCAAATTCAAAATTTGAAGCTTCAAAAAAACCTAAGTTACACTAGTTCTAGAATATGAGTCCAAGTTTAGGTCATTTCCTAGGTTTTTGTAGTTTTAGATACCCTTTTGCCAGATTTTAGTTTCTGCACAAAAACCTAGATTTGGGACTAAATCGCCTAGACTAGTGTATGAGTCCCAATAGGCTTTAAAATTAGTTTTTTCAGAATTTTAGGCCTCCATCCAATCATCTCTAGATTTCCAAGGGTGCACCTTTTATCTTGTAGTTTTTTTATTTTGGTTTTCATACATTTTAAGGTCATTTAGTGAAAGATTGCATCATACTAGGGTTAAATATTAGTCTTGCATTTCATTAGTTTTTACAAGCCCTAGCTTGGTTGTGAAACCCTTATTAGTTTATAATCAAACCCTAGGATATCCCTATTGTCAAATCTCTTTCTCCTTTGCATACTTGAGGTTGAGATCTCTAGGGTTTGTCCTTGAATGAGAGTGTTTGGATTTTGTTATTTTATCTCCCTAGCATAGAACCAACAAAATTATTCCTTTAATTTTGGTGAACCTGCATTTAGAACATCATATTTATGATTTGGAGTGCATCATCATCCTAAATCTTTCTTGCATTAACATTGCATTAGGCTTTGCATTTGTTAATTGGCATTCTAGGGTTTCTAAATTTTGAATTAGTGAAAGTGCATATAGCTTGCATTTTTGTATCTCAAATCATTGAAAATTATCTAAAATATAAATTTTCACTTAGGTTACAAATCATACAACATAAAAATCCTAAAAATCACTTAAAATTTTCTAAATTCTTTCAAAAAAACCCTCATTGGGACTCATATGCCCCTCTGGACAATTTAGTCCCAGTGCAAATTCTGCACTACATTTTCCAAAATTTAAAAAATTGTTTTTGTGCTCCTCTTTGTTGTTGTTAACTTTTTGTTTTAGTTTGTAGGATTTATGTTACATTAAATTAATTGTACCTAGTTTAATTTGTTTTGTCTTGTGCATTGCTTAATTTAAAATTTTCTACATACTTACCTTGTTGGAATCTGAAATTTCCATTTCATTTCATCATGGATATGTGCTTTGGTAAAATATGGATGTCTTTGAAGTCCTTAGTGGATGTGTCAAGTTGTAGTTTTGGAAATGACCCTAATGATATTTAACTTACTCATGCTCACACAACTCCTAATGCATGTCCTCCTTGTGATGTTGACATCATTGGAGAAGATGATGACAACATGAATAGATTCGTAAATGATTGCCTTAACAACCTTGAATCTAATGCATCCTTTTATCCATCAATTAAATAACCAACACCCCCTATAATACCACCACTTGAGATGTTTCATTACTTACATCCTAAAACTAATACAAGAATTGAATCTAAGTTCCCTATAATACGTGAACCTACTTCCTCTAAGAAAAGAAAAGACTCAACCATTCTATGGTAACAAAGTAACAGACACTCCCATCAACCTTGAAGAGACATATGGGAAAGGATTTACAATTTGAGTAAACAAGGATATGATACAACAAGTGAACATGAAATTCATCAAATCCTACAACAAATACCAATTGAAAATACAAAAGGGTTGGGATATCAAGATCCTACTCCTGATATGAATTTCCTCTTTCCTAAAGAACAACTAATGACTTGTAATTATAATAAGGATGAAAAGATAATCTTAGGTCCTCCTCCTCAACATTCAATTTGAGAAATTGGTAAATCTAGCAAGCACAAAGACCTTAAAAATTAAAGAAACTATAGTTTCCTTACCCACCAACTAATATTGAAAGGAATTTGTAGATACTTTTACATAGAGGATTGATTACATTACCTCCCATCAGAGAAGACTGAAAACCAAATGCTGAGAACACAAACACATTTCATTGTCGATACGATAGACTTCTTGGACATAATACTAATGAGTCTCATGCTTTACAACAAATATTTAAAAATCTTGATATTATAGAAATAGTCCCTTAAAGTGAGACCCTTCCTCTCCTTACCATGTAATAGTTGTAGAATAATAAAATTCTCACTATTACATGTTCTCTAAATGCAAGCATCCCCTTCCCATCAACTACCTCGACTCATTCTTGTCTTACACTAGGTGGGGGAAAGAATTGGATAGCCTTGCCCTAGTAGTGCATTTATCATTAGTTTGACTCCCATGTGCCTTACTAGTCTTTTCCATTATTATTTTTTTCATTTTTCTTTGGTGAAATTGCATGTGTGCAATGTGATCCCCTATTGTGTTTTGCTTTATTTTCTCTCTCTCTTTGTGGCATTCCTCTATTTATACCTTCATTCTTCTCTATGTCGTACATATTTTTTCTTTTCCTTTTATCTTGCTTATTTGTCTTGTATTTTCCATTTGGGGATTGTCGGCCTCCTACAATGATTCAACAACTAAGCCTTCATAGCTGTGATTCAGAGATTGGACATCTAACCTGAATAGCTATTTCAATCATCATGAAGGTGCATTTAAATTTTCAACACAAGGATGTAAACTTGAAATGAGTCGGCACTGTATGTGCAGTAGGAATCCAAAGTAGCCATATTCATCCTACAGTTAAGAAAGACACAATGTTGAAAGTAAATTTCTTGTAAGGAAATAAAATAAGTGTTTAGCATCAACCAATAACTATACTAAGCTGAAATGCATGACATAAGTGAAAATCCAAGTGAACAAATAGGAAACTAATCTGTCTGCTTTGGCTACAAGAATAGTCACATAATGGAATTCTAGTGGGTGTGGGAACAAACAATGCTAGATTCTTAACTAATTATTGAATAGAAAATAACAACTAAACTAAACTAAGGTACGAGACATAGTACTCACCAATTGGGCCTCCTTGGATTAGTATCCCCTAAAACTAATCTAAACTGAGATGCACAAACTTATAACTTCATTTCATTAATTGAAAAACATGAGTACACTAAAAAACCTAAGAGTGTGAGTACAATACTAGATTGAGCAACCTCCGATTAAACCCTTAGAAGTAGCATTTGAGTCTTATTTAGAAGCTACCACTAAAACCTAGCAAGGTGGTCAACTCCAATAGAACCAGAGGACGCCACATTAGGGAAAGCACAAAAAGTGGAGAGGTGGCTACACACGTACAAAATTTGTCAGGCATGTTTTCCTTAACGTGAATCTGGCACAACAATAACATGCATATTTTCTCAACAAAAATTAAGACCATTACAAGGCGGTTACAACTTTGATTTAAATGAGGAACCTCCTACCATCAAGAGTTTTCCCTCCATAAATGACCACCTTGTAGACCGGTATGGTGAATGTCTAGCTGGAAGAATCTTCCTTAGTTGTAGGCCTCTAATTATATTTGCATGACAATATTAGTACACACAACAACTACATATTTGTAACTATCTCAAAGAAAAATTCATTAATCACATGAAAAATTAACACAAATGGTTCATATAGCATGTCAATATCATTAAAAGTTATGAAAATAACTTCATGTCCGAAGTCTATAGTTTTAAGGAAATATCATAAAAAGGTTAACATCCAAGCATAAAATTCTATGACAACTGCAACAAACGGATAAAAAACTCTATCAATAATTAGACCATAAAATAGACTCATAACTCCCCCCAACCTAAAGTCTTGTTGGTCCTCCAACAGAGGGAGAGTTTTTCTTTTGCTTGGATAATGCCCTAAAATTAGCAACCGCCAGTTGTCCTACATTAGTTTTTGTTCTGTCTAAATTAGGATACCAATAGATCCCTTGATGTCTTTCCAACCTGCTCCATATTCTTTTCTCTATAGCTAGTGCATATTGGTTGTACATGAAGTTTGGCACAGGCCACAGTAGGATAGGTGGCTAAAAATTTAGTTGAAGACAAAATTTCCCTTTTGTCCTTCCAATCCATATATATCTATCAACTCTCTTAAGTGTTGCCGAATAGTTCTATGTGGAATGAGGCTTGAATTGTTTCAAATCATCAGATAGGTTGTTCCAAATTTGTGACAAGTATCCCATTACAGATTCCCTTATGGTTTTTGATACCTTCTCATATTCATTATAAACTGCCTCTCTCAAACATGATCCCAATTCCATAACTTGGTCGGTAGATAATCTTTTGCCAATCCTTGAAAATGTCTCTTGGATTTCTGGATTCACCCCTAATGGGCACAGGAGTGTTAGATTCAATTTTCCTATAGGTCTTCAACTATTTCCCCCAGCATTGGGATGTTTGTTGCGAGTTTCCTAGAGGTGGCTTCCAATTTCCCTAAAACTACTGTCAATTCCCCTAGGGTTGCTGCCACTAGGGTGGAGAGTTTTAGTGGCTGGGCCAGGAATTTAGAGGGTTATTCCAAGGCTATGGTGGATATCCTCCATAAGTGGATGGATGTGAGGATTTCCATTCTTTACCAGATGAATCAGAATTGAAATATGGCCCAACAAAAGATAGTGGATCTGGAGGCATGCCTTCTCTTGGGGCCATTGGCCTCCTTTGTGCAAAAAAGTAGACTTGATCTTCTTCACCCTGGATTGGCTTGAACTAAGGTGCCATCTTCTTACTGTCAATATTAGCTATCATCTTGCATTTGTAGTCCTTCTTTTGTCTACAGTGAGGGAAATATTCTACCAACATTGCCTTTGCTTCCTCTTGTTTCTTCTTGGCCTGAAGTGTATCGAGCTGAGTAGCTAGATTCTTTATGATGTCTTGCTTGAAGTCTACTAGTAAGTGAGTAATCTCCATCCTTGAAACTCTATTGTTAGATGGCTTACCCATGGAAGATTGGTAATCTCTCTCCTTTCTTGAAGCTTCCCTAGAATATTTCTAACATATCTTCTTGATGTTCTCCCAAGGAACTTGTGTGATATCTCCTCCCCCCATCAAGTCCAAGGCATCTGTGCAACTATCACTAACTCCTCATAAAAAAAGTTGATTTTGTGACTCTTAAGTGAGTGTATGGTGGGGAGAATTCTGTAAGGAAAATAGAAACCTTGAAATATAATCTTCTAGGCTCTCATCTTCCTTTTGCTGCATCCTAAAAATTTCACCTCCTCTCATGTCACTGCCCATGCAATACTCCATGTATTTCTCAAGGAACTTCATTTTCATGTCCTCCCAAGTATCCACAATATCTTTTCCTAGGCTCATGAACCATCTCAATGCAACTTCTTTCAAGGTGTCAAGGAATAGCTTAAGCTTCTGGGCATCAGTGGTATAGTCATAACTCCTATAGAGTATATTAAATTCGAACAAGAATGTATCAGGATCTTTGGTGACAAGTCCATAGAACTTAGGAAGGACTAAAGCAAGGATATTTTTGAGGTTTTCTACTTCATTTTGATGAGCAATGGAAAAAGGAAAAGATGGTTGGTTAGGTTTGTTTCTATTTGCATCACCAATGCCTTCCTGATGAAGTTCCAAAGCAAGGGGGTTCTCAATTAGATCCTGATCTTCAGAGGAAGCTTCAGAACTGATTAGATTTGGAAATGTATCAGCAAAGGGTTATGGCTCTTCTTCTTTATCATCTTTGGGTAGGTTTTGATACTTAATTATATGGAATAGATCAACATTTTTAGGAAGGAATATCCCATAAGAATCTCTTCTCCTTTCTCTATGCATATGATATCAATTCACTATCAGCCAACTCACACAAAAAACTGGCAAAAGAATAGGGGGTCATTACTTTCCTAAATGAGGGGTATACTAAGAACAACTTCGAAAAATACTACAACAAGAAAAACTATCAATGAATCCAAATAACACCCTAGTTTGACACCATCACCGACAACGGCGCCAAAAATGTCAACCTCCTACAATGATTTAACAACTAAGACTTCATAGTTGTGATTCAAATATTTGACATCTAACCTAAATATCTATTTCAATTATAATGAAGGTGTATTTAAATTTTCAACCCAAGGACGTAAACTTGAAATGGGTTAGCAGTGTATGTGCAATAGGAATCCAAAGTAGCCATATTCATCCTATAGCTAAGAACGACACAATGCTGAAAGTAAATTTCTTGTAAGGAAATAACATAAGTGGTGAGTATCAACCAACAACTATATGAAGCTGAAATGCATGATAGAAATGAAAATCTGAGCGAACAAATAGGAAACTAGTATGTCTGCTTTGGCTCTAGGAATAGTCACAAAATGGAATTCTTGTGGATGTAGAAATAAACAATGCCAGATTCTTAACTAATTACTAAACAAAAAATAATAACTAAACTAAACTAAGGTATGGGACATAATACTCACCAAGTGGGCCCCCTTGGATGAGTATCCCCTAAAAGTAGTGTAAACACAAATGCGCAAACTTATAAATTCGTTTCATTCATTGAAAAATATGAGTACAATCAAGCAACATGATTGTATTACTGAAAAACTTAAGAGTGTGAGTACATCATCAGATTGAGCAACCTCTAATTAAACCCTCAAAAGGAGCATCTAAGTCTTATTTAGAAGCTACCACTAAAACCTAGCAAGGTGGTCAAATCCAATAGAACCAGAGGATGCCACATTAGGGAAAGCACAAAAAGTGGGGAGGTGGCTACCCACGCACAAAATCTGTCAGGCATGTTTACCTTAACCAGAATTTTGCACAACATTAACACCTATATTTGCTCAACAACTATTAAAACCATTACAAGGTGGTTAAAACTTTGATTTAAATGAGGAACCTCCTGTCGTCAAGATTCTTCCCTCCATTAAATGACCACCTTGTAGACCGATATCACGAATATCCAATTGGAAAAATATTCCTTAGTTTTAGGCCTATAATTATATCTACATGACAATATTAGTATGCACAACAATTGCATATCTATAACTATCACAAAGTGGCTTTCATTAATCACATGTAAAATTAACACAAATGGTTCATATATCATGTCAATATCTTTATAAGTTATGAAAATAAGTTCATGTCCAAAGTCTATTGTTTTAAGGAAATATCATAAAAAGGTCAACATCCAAGCATCAAATTCTATGACAACTACAGTAAATGGAAAAAAAAATCTATCAATAATTAGACCATAAACTAGACTCACCACTCCCCCCAACCTAAGGTCTTGTTGGACCTCCAACAGAGGGAGAGTTATGGTTTTGCTTGCTTAATGCCCTAAAATTTTCAACCACCAATTGTCTTACATTAGTCTATGTTGTGTCTGAATTAGGATGCCAATAGAACCCTTGATGTCTGTCCAACCTAATCCATCTCTATTTATCTGTAGCTATGGCATATCGGTAGTACATGAAGTTTGGCACAGGCCACAATAGGATAGGTGGCTGAAAATTTAGTGGAAGCCAAAATTGCTCTTTTTTCCTCCCAATCTGTATATATCTATCAACTCTCTTAAGTGTTGAAGCATAGTTATGTGTGGAATGAGGATCGGCTTTTTTCAAATCATCAGATAGGATGTTCCACCTTTGTGAGAGGTATCCCATTATAGATTCCCTTGTGGTTTTTGATACCTTTTCATATTCTTTATAAACTACCTCTCTCTCAGATAGGATCCCATTGCCATAACTTGGTCGGTAGATAATCTTGTGCCAATCCTTGAAAATGTCTCTTGGATTTCTAGATTCATCCCTAATGGGAAGGGGAATGTTAGATTAAATTTTCCTATAGGTCTTGAACTATTTTCCCCAACATTGGGATGTTTTTCTCCAATTTCTTGGAGGTGGCAACCAATTTCCCTGAAACTACTACCAATTCCCCTAGGGTTGCTACCACTATGGTGCAGATTTTTGGTGGTTGGGCCAATAATTTTGAGGGTTATTCTTAGGTTGTGGTGGATATCCACCATAAGTGGGTGGATATGGGGGTTTCCATTCGTTACCAGATGAATAAGAATTGAAATATGGCCCAACAAAAGATAGTGGATCTGGTGGCATGCCTTGTCTTGGGGCCCATGGCCTCCTTTGTGCAACAAAGTAGAATTGATATTATTCACCCTAGATTGGCTTGAACTCAAGCGCCATCTTCTTACTATCAATATTAGCTATCATCTTGCATCTGCAGTCCTTCTTCTTATGTCTACAATGGGGGAAATATTCTGCCAACATTGCCTCTGCCTCCTCTTGTTTCTTCTTGGCCTGAAGTGTATCTAGCTGAGTAGCTAGGTTCTTTATGATGTCTTGCTTGAATTCTACTAGTAAGTGAGTAATCTCCATCCTTGAAACTCTATTAGTATATGACTTACCTATGGAATATTAGTAAGCTCTTCCCTTCTTTGAAGCTGCCCTAGAATAGTTCTGACATATCTTCTTGATGTCCTGCCAAGGAACTTGTGTGATATCTCCTCCTCCCATCAGGTCCAAGGCATCTATGCAGCTGTCATTAATTCCTCACAAGAAAAGAATCTTTTGTGATTCTTCATTGAGTGTATGGTGTGGATATTTTTGTAAGAAAAACATAAACCTTCAAATATAATATTTCAGGCTCTCATCTTCCTTTTTCTGCATCCTAAAAATTTCACCTCCTCTCATGTCACTACCCCTGTAATACTCCCTATATTTCTCAAGGAAATTAATTTTCATTTCCTCCCACATCTCCACAATATCTTTGCCTAGGCTCATGAACCATCTCAATGCAACTTCTTTCAAGGTGGCAGGGAATATCTTAAGCTTGTGGGCATTAGTGGTATAGTCATAACTCCTATAGAGTATATAAAATTCAAACAATAATGTACTAGGATCTTGTGTGACAAGTCCATAGAACTTAGTAAGGACTGAAGAAAGGATATTTTTGAGGTTGTCTACTTCATTCTGATGAGCAATGGAAAAAGGAAAAGTTGGGTGGTTAGGTTTGTTTCTATTTGCATCACCCATGCGTGCCTGATGAAGTTCCAAACCAAGGGGGTTATGAATTAGATTTTTATCTTCAAAGGAAACTTTAGAACCTATACGATCCAGAAATGTATCAACAAAGAGGTTTGAATCTTCTTCTTTTTCATCTTTGGGTAGGTTTTGATACTCAATTATCTAGAATAGATCAGCATTGTTAGGAAGGAATTTCCCACGAGCATCTCTTCTCCTTTCTCTATGCATACGATATCAACTCACTATCAGCCAACTCACAAAAAAAAATGGTAAACGAATAGGGGGTCATTACTTTCCTAAATGAGGGGTACACTAAGAAAAACTTCTAGAAACACTACAAAAAGAAAAATTATCAATGAATCCAAAGAACACCCTAGTTTCACACCATCCTCGACAATGGTGCTAAAAAAATCGGCCTCCTACAATGATTCAACAACTAAGCCTCCACAAATGTGATTCAGAGATTGGATATCTAACCTAAATAGCTATTTCAATTATCATGAAGGTGCATTTAAATTGTCAACCGAGGGATGTAAACTTTAAATGGGTCAGCAATGTATGTACAATAGGAATCCAAAGTAGCCATATTCATCCTATAGCTAATAAACACACAATGTTGAAAGTAAATTGATTTTAAGTAAATAACATAAGTGGTGAGTATCAACCAACTATACGAAGCTGAAATGCGTGATAGAAATGAAAATTTGAGTGAACAAATAGGAAACTGTTGTCTTCTTTGGCTACAGGAACAGTCACAAAATGGAATTCTAGTGGATGTAGGAACAAACAATGCAAAATTCTTAACCAAGTACTGAATGAAAAATAATAAATAAACTAAACTAAGGTACAAGATAGAATACTCACCAAGTGGCCCCCCTTCGATGAGTATCCGCTAAAAGTAATGTAAACTCATATGTAAAAACTTATAACTTTGTTTCATTCATTAAAAAATATGAGTACAATCAAGCAACATGATTGTATTACTGAAAAACTTGAGAGTGTGATTACATCATCAAATTGAGTAACCTTCAATTAAACCCTCAGAAGGAGCATCTAAGTCTTATTTAGAAGCTACCACTAAAACCTAGCAAGGTGGTCAACTCTAATAGAACCAGAGGATGCCACATTAGGGAAAGCACAAAAAGTGGAGAGGTCGCTACCCATGCACATAATCTATTAGACATGTTTACCTTAACATGAATTTTGCACAATAGTAACACCTATATTTTCTCAGCAACAATTAAGATCATTACAGCATGGTTGCAACTTCAATTTAAGTGAGGAACCTCCTATCGTCGAGAGTCTTCCCTCCATTAAATGACCACCTTGTAGACCGGCATCATGAATATCCAGCTGGAAAAATCTTCCTTAGTTTTAGGCCTCTAATTATATCTACATGACAATATTAGTACTCACAAAAAATGCATATATGTAACTATCACAAAGTGACATTCATTAATCACATTTAAAATTAACACAAATGGTTCATATAGCATGTCAATATAATTAAAAGTTATGAAAATAAGTTCATGTCCAAAGTCTATTGTTTTAAGGAAATATCATAAAAAGGTCAACATCTAAGCATCAAAGTCTATGAAAAATGCAGCAAATGGAAAAAAAAATCTATCAATAATTAGACCATAAACTAGACTCATCACTCCCTCCAACCCAAGGTGTTGTTGGACCTCTAGCAGAGGGAGAGTTATGGTTTTTATTGGTCAATGCCCTAAAATTTTCAACTACCAACTGTCCTACATCAGTTTAGGTTATGTCTGAATTAGGATCCCAGTAGAACCCTTGATGTCTGTCCAACCTGCTCCATCTCTATTTCTCTACAGCTAGGGCATATCAGTAGTACATGAAGTTTAGAATAGGCCACAATAGGATAGGTGGTTGATAATTCAATGGAAGCCAAAATTTCCCTTTTGTCCTTCCAATCCATATATATCTATCAACTCTCTTAAGTGTTGCAGCATAGTTCTATGTGGAATGAGGCTCAACTTGTTTCAAATCATTAGACATGTTGTTCCAACTTTGTGACAGGTATCCCATTACAGATTCCCTTGTGGTTTTTGATACATTCTCATATTCTTTATAAACTGCCTCTCTCTCAAATAGGATCCCATTGCCATAACTTGGTCGGTAGATAATCTTGTGCCAATCCTTGAAAATGTCTCTTGGATTTATAGATTCAGCCCTAATGGGCGGGGGAATCTTAGATTCAATTTTCCTATAGCTCTTGAACTATTTTTGCCAACATTGCGATGTTTGTTGCCAGTTTCCTGGAGGTGGTTGCCAATTTCCCTTAAACTAGTACCAATTCCCCTAGGGTTGCTGCCACTAGGGTGGAGAGTTTTGGTGGTTGGGTCAAGCATTTGGAGGGTTATTCCAAGGCTGTGGTGGATATCCTCCATAAGTAGATGGATATGGGGGTTGCCATTCATTACCATATGAATACAAATTGAAATATGGCCCAACAAAAGATAGTCGATCTAGTGGCATGCATTATCTTGGGTCCCATGACCTCCTTTGTGAAACAAAGTAGACTTGATCTTCTTCACCCTATATTGTATTGAACTCAAGTGTCATCTTCTTGCTATTAATATTAGCTATCATCTTGCATCTGCAATCCTTCTTTTTTCTGCGATGAGGGAAATATTCTACCAATATTTCCTCTGCCTCCTCTTGTTTCTTCTTGGCTTGAAGTGTATGTAGTTGAGTAGCTAGATTCTTTGTGATGTATTTATTGAATTCTACTAGTAAGTGAGTAATCTCCATCCTTGAAACTCTACTGGTAGATGACTTACCCATGGAAGATTGGTAAGTTCTCCCCTTCTTTTTATGACATATCTTCTTGATGTCCTCCCAAGGAACTTGTGTGATATATCCTCCTCCCATCAGGTCCAAGGCATCTATGCAACTATCATTAATTCCTCACAAGAAAAGAAGCTTATGTTACTCTTCATTTAGTGTATGGTGTGGGGATGTTTGTAAGAAAAACATAAAGCTTGAAATATAATTTTCCAAGATCTCATCTTCCTTTTGTTGCATCCTAAAAATTTCACCTCCTCTCATGTCACTGCCCCTGCAATACTCCCTACATTTATCAAGGAACTTCATTTTCATGTCCTCCCAAGTCTCCATAGTATCTATGCCTAGGCTCATGAACCATCTCAATGCAACTTCTTTCAAGGTGGCAAGGAATAGCTTAAGCTTGTGGGCATCAGTGGTATATTCATAATTCCTATAGAGTATATCAAATTTGAACAAGAATGTATCAAGATCTTATGTGAAAAGTCCATAGAACTTAGGAAGGACTGAAGCAAGGATATTTTGAGGTTTTCTACTTCATTCCGATGAGAAATGGAAAAATGAAAGCTGGTTGGTTAGGTTTGTTTCTATTTGCTTCACCCATGTCTGCCTGATGAAGTTACAAAGCAAGGGGATTCTCAATTAGATTCTAATCTTTAGAGGAAGCTTCAAAATTGGTCAGATTCGGAAATGTATCAGCAAAGAGGTGTGGCTCTTCTTTTTCTTCATCTCTGGGTAGGGTTTGGTACTCAATTATCTAGAATAGATCAACATTGTTAGGAAGGAATCTCCCATGAGCATCTCTTCTCCTTTTTCTATGCATATGATATCAGCTCACTATCATCCAACTAACACAAAAAATTGGTAAAAGAATAGGGGGGTCATTATTTTCCTAAATGAGGGTTATACTAAGAACAACTTCCAAAAATACTACAACAAGAAAAACTATCAATGACTCCAAAGAACACCCTAGTTTGGCACCATCCTTGGCAACGATGCCAAAAATGTCGGCCTCCTACAATGATTCAACAACTAAGCCTTCAAAATTTTGATTCAGAGATTGGACATCTAACCTGAATAGCTATTTCGATTATCATAAAGGTGCATTTAAATTTTCAACCCAGGGACGTAAACTTGAAATGGGTCAGCACTGTATGTGTAATAGGAATCCAAAGTAGCCATATTCATCCTACAACTAAGAAAGACAAAATGCTGAAAGTAAATTGATTGTAAGGAAATAACACAAGTGGTGAGTATCAAGCAACAACTATACGAAGCTGAAATGCATGATAGAAATGAAAATCCAAGTGAACAAATAGGAAACTACTATGTCTGCTTTGGTTGTAGGAACAGTCACAAAATGGAATTCTAGTGGATGCAGGAATAAACAATGGCAGATTCTTAACTAATTACTGAATAAAAAATAAAAACTAAACTAAACTAAGGTACAGGATGAAATACTCACCAAGTGGGCCCCCTTGATGAGTATCCCCTAAAAGTAATGTAAACTCACATGCACGAACTTATAACTTTGTTTCATTCATTGAAAAATATGAGTACAATCGAGCAACATGATTGTATTACTGAAAAAATTAAGTATGTGAGTACATCATTAGATTGAGTAACCTCTGATTAAACCCTCAGAATGAGCATTTGAGTCTTATTTAGAAGCTACAACTGAAACCTAGCAAGGCGGCCAACTCCAAAAGAAGTGGAGGACACCACATTAGGGAAAGCACAAAAAGTGGAGAGGTGGCTACTCATGCACATAATCTGTCAGGAATGTTTACCTTAACACAGATTTTGCACAACAGTAACACCTATAATTGCTTAAAAAAAATTAAGAATATTACAAGGTGGTTACAACTTCAATTTAAATGAGGAACCTCCTATCGTCGAGAGTCTTCCCTCCATTAAATGACCACCTTGTTGACTGGCATGGAAAATGTTCAGTTGGTGGAATCTTCCTTAGCTTTAGGCCTCTAACTATATCTACATGACAATATTAGTATGCACAACAACTACATATATGTAACTATCTTAAAGAGACATTCATTAATCACATGCAAAATTAACACAGATGGTTTATAGAGCATGTCAATATCATTAAAAGTTATGAAAAAAAGTTCATGTCCAAAGTCTATGGTTTTAAGGAAATATCATCAAAATGTCAACATCCAAGCATCAAAGTCTATGACAACTGCAACAAATGGAGAACAAACTCTATGAATAATTAGACCATAAACTAGACTCATCAGGGATGACGTAAGGTGTCAATACATACATGTCTCTTCCATGTTGACTTAAAAGATTTTATTTTACTTTTCTTTATTTCTTTTCTTTGTCTTGTGTTTTCCTTTTGGGGATGACACAAGGCATCAAGACATACATGTATCTTCCATGTTGACCCAAAACCTTTTCCTTTACTTTTTTTTATTTCTTTTCTTTGTCTTGTGTTTTCCTTTTGGGGATGACACAAGGTTTCGAGACATTCATGTCTCTTCCATGTTGACCCAAAAGTTTTTTCTTTGTTTTCACTCTCTTCATGTCATTCTTCCAATTCTATGTGTATTTGGGGAATGATGATAGTTCCAAGCTCTCTTAAAAAAATTTTAGCAAGAACATATTGACCCCAAATCCATAGATCCCTTATGTGTTTGGTATTTTTAGTTTGGAGGCAACCCCTTTTTCTTTTTTCCCTTTACATGACGTAGCTTTATTCGGAAACATATGACTTGGCATAGGGATTTCCAACTTAGCTCTCATGTCTTCTTTATTATTTTCATATTTCATTTTCTACTTTAAAGTAATTTCTCATAGTATGGTGTTTAGCAATTTCTTTAAAGTGGGGGCATATATTAGCATTATTCTTTTTGTATTTTTCATGTTTTATGGTGTATTATTCTTACTTCATACAATGCTTCTTTTTCTTTGTGGTGAAATTGGGTGTGATGTCCTTCAAGAGCATGATCTATCTTAGCATATTATATTCCTCTTAGTGGCTTGATGTGACACACTACATCCCCTAAGTTGTGAATCTTTTATTCTTTGATTGGTCATCTCTTGGAGACATTAGGCACAATGCTCTCTAAGTTGAAGACTTTACATGAATTAAACAAGACTCCTTTGAACGTTCCCTATTTCGTATTTGCATTTTCAATTATATGGCCACCTTGCATAATACACTTTGAATTCCCATGGAGCCATCTTGTTTGTTCATGAGTTCCAAGCATACAAAACTTTGCTTACCTCATGAAGCTCAAAGTTTATTGTTTGTTCATGATCTCTAAGCATACAAAGTTTTTATTGCCTCATGAAGCTTGAAGATCATTTTTGTGTGGTGCCTTATCAAAGTTATCAGGAGGTATAACTTTGGTATGGTTTGACGGGAAGCTCGACCAAGGCATGATTTTCCAATAGCCACTCATGCGTGACTGTGAGAACATATAGGTCATGTGTGTATGTGTCTCACCTCTTTCAGATTTTCACCTAGTGGACAACTTAAAGTTTTGTTGCCTCGGAGTGAGCATGCATTTTTAGACAAATAGCCTAGATTTTATCCACATCATGATGGAAAACGGTTGAAGCTTGATCCACCCCTTTTTTTTTCTTTTCTCTTTGGCAATGTATTCTTGTGCCTTAATGATTCTCTTTATATTATTTTCATGTGTGTTCTTTTGTGCCTATGTTGGTTTGCTATGGGATCTTGATTCCAGGGGCTTGATCACCCCTCTTGGTCATTTTTGTCCTATCTTACCATCATTGGTGCACTTGGATCCATCTCGATGTGAATTCATCTACTCTAGTGTGAGTTTGAAGCAAGTTCATCCTCTCACTAAAGTGGGGGCTAAATGCAGTGTCGAAAAATGTTGTTGGTGACATTTTCACACTTGTTTGGGACCTCCTTATAAATTAAGCTTCATGTTGCCTTGAATTAGTGTTGTAATGTGTTTAACACAGTCACATTAGGTCTTGGGCCCTTGTAAAATAAATAAACTTAATTATACCTTATTTAGAGTGTTGTAAAGTGTTGTAACACACTTTCACACTTTTTTAGGGTTGTCATTAATAATTGGGCCTCTTTATGCTTTAATTGGCCATATTTTGTATCCAAAAGCCTCATTTAATGCATCTTTTTGAGGATGATCTTGACATAAACCAACATCCAATCATAATTCAAGTGTTTTTAGGTTGCGTGGCCTAGATTTGGTGGTTTGGGACTCATACGCCACCTTTAGCATATGAGTCTGGGTTTTGGGTCTCAATCCTAATTTTACACCTTTCTAAGCATTTTTTAAAATGGTCCCATAATTTATGCCTAATGGGACTCATATGTCACCTTGTGCGTATGAGTCCCGTGTATCCAAAAATTAAAATTAATTCAAATTCTTGGTTGGATTTTATCCTCCAAGATCTGATGTTGGCTTGTAGTGTTGTAATTTCAAGATATTTGGCATAATTAAGTATAAATACAAGGTTCTTTCACTCATTTTCAGCACAAGAATTCAATTATTCATCCTTATAGCAAGTGGGACATTTAACCGCACCTCATTGTCTATCATTTTCTGAACATGATGACATATGACTTTCTCATCCACATAATGCCACCCTACATATTGAGGTTTTAGTTCATAAACACTGGGTCAAATGTGTTCTAATAGATGGAGGAGCTGGTTTAAATATCTATACTTTGAAGCTTGTCTGTGCACTAGGATATTCAGAAAATGCAATTGATGCTAGAATAAAGATCACTATAAAAGCCTATGATGAAGAACATAGATCCTCCCAAGGATTGATTGTGCTACCAATTCAAGTGGGACCAATTGTAAAGGATATAATCTATTAGGTTTTAGAAAAAGAGTTGATATACAACATAATCTTGGTATGTCCTTGGATTCATGAGATGCAAGCAGTGCCATCAATGTATCATCAATCCTTGAGATTTCCTTTCAATGGACAAGAAATCACTATTTCAGCTAATTCCAACAATCCTCAATACTGCAACATGCTCAAAATAGTCCAAGATACTTTTGTCCCACCACATAACAAAGAAGCTCACACTCCTAATTCATCAAATAATGAAAGACAACTAGATTCTTTGTCAAAATGGGTTGAGAAAAGGTCCAGTCAAAGGATAAAGGTATCAGTGATTCTAGTCCATCAAGTAACGAAATTCAACTAAATTCTTTGTCAAATCAGCTTGAGGAAAAGTTTTAGTCGAAAGACAAAGGAATTGGTGATTCTACTTCATCAAATAATGAAAGTAAACTCAATTCATTATCAAATGAGTTTGAGAAAAAGATCTAGTTGAAGGATAAAGACATGGGTGAATTTTCAATTGAGGAGTCCTTGTGTCTTTCATAGTTACTGACTTCACCAAGATCATATGGACAACCATCGACATCAAGACAACAATATTCACAACCAATCATGCTCTTTGATGGTAGATTTGTAAAAGTAGGTACCCAAGCTGAAGAATTTGAGGATAAAGACATTTTAAATTGGTTGTACAAAGATGGAGAACAATCTCAAGCATCAACCACTAACATACAAACAAAACAATATGGTAAAGGATTCACAATCTTAGATAAGATGGGGTATAAAGGAATAGGTCCTATGGGAAAGTGACAAGAGGGTATTGTGGAACCTATCCATCCTATCATAACTAATCCAAAAGACAAAACAGGACTAGGGTAGAAAGAAGAAATAAAGGAAGACATAAAAGAGAATATTTATGAGTGAGTCCTACATCTACAAGCTAGTTCTAAAACAAATTCCAATGAATATGAATGGGACTCACTATCAAAAGAGTCTTGTCAAGACAAAGAAATTGATGTAATAAAAAGGTATGCACCCACATGTATGGAGGGAGAAAGCTCAAGGTCTAGACCTCTTGAATTTGAATCACAACATATCAATGACTCTAGTGAGGATGAGCAGATATCGAGCGAGATAGACGAGCCAGAGGAGAGTAACATCATAGACCTCAAAATTTCTATCAAAAACTTTGACAACATTGCTATTAGAACCCTCACTATCGTTGAACCTGACCAGTCTGATGATCCTTTACCTCTAATGCATCCTGAGCCACTTAATCTCCCCATCTTTTCAAATGATGATGCCATTGTTAACTTCCTTTATCCTAACAACCCAGAAACAAGTTCTACCATAGAATCTCATAATGAAGCTTCGAGCTAGGAGGGTACCAAATCTCTTAGCTACAAAATGAAAAATATCAAAAATTGATCTAATGGTGAAAACCATTTAATGGCATTATTAGATCAAGAAAAATTAAAAATAAAGAGCATATCCAATGGTGAAAACCTCTCTGAGGCTCTGAAGGATGGGAGATTTGACACTCCTCATAAATACTATCATGAAAGATCTTCAGTGCTGGTTGAACCTACACAATCCATCAACATTGGTACGATAGAAACAATGAAGACCCTACATCTAGTTGCATCCATGACAAATCAAGAAAAGCCAAGCTTCATAAAATTCTTTGAGGAAAGACAAATAAACTTTGCTTGGTCCTACACTGACATGCCAGACATAGATCTAGATTTGATAATGCATCACTTATCCTTACCACTTGGGGTGAAGCTGGTAAAGAAGAAACTATGAAAGATGCATCCACACACCACCTTGTTGGTGAAAGAAGAATTGAAGAAATTGTTAGATGCAAGATTCATATCTCCAATCGACCATGTTGAGTGGATTTCCAATATTGTACTAGTATCTAAACCAAAAATTAGCTTTTGAATATGTACTAATTTCAGAGATCTTAACAAGGCTTGTCCAAAGGATGACTTTCCTTTTCCTAACATTGACATCATTGTAGATTTGACAATATGACATGCCATGTTATCACTCATGGATGGATTTTTAGGATACAATCAAATCAAAATTGTACCTAAAGATCAAGATGAAACAACTTTTACATGTCCATTGGATACATCTTGTTGGAACGTCATGCCCTTTGGATTGAAGAACACAGGAGCCACTTATCAGTGGGTGATGATGACGATCTTTCATGACATGATTCACACATTCATGGAGGACTATTTGGATGACTTGTTAGAAAATATTTCACCAGGGAAGGACATCTAGAAATCCTAGATAAAATATTCACTCGATTGGAAAAGTTCAACATGAGATTAAACCCAAAGAAATGTTTGTTTGGAGTGATATCAACAAAAATCCTAGGGTATATAGTTTATGAAAAAGGCATTGAAGTGGATCCTGCTAAAGTGAAAGCTATCATGGAAATTCCACCGCCTAAGAACATCAGTCAACTGAGATCTCTATAGGGAAGGTTTTAATCTATCAAGAGGTTCATCTTGCAAATAACAGACAAAAGTCATCCATTTACTCATTTGCTACACAAAAATGTTTCTTTCAAATGGGATGAAAAGTGTGAAACTTATTTCGATCAACTAAAACAATACCTGTTATATCCACCCATATTGGTACCACCAATAGAAGGGAACCATTATTAATTTACATAGCAACAATTGAGGTATCTTTGGGTGCTTTGTTAGCATAGGAAGATTCTGTGAGAAAATAAAGGGCTATTTATTATATCAACAGAACATTGAATGGCTATGAAATCAATTACACATTCATTGAAAAAGATTTTTTTGTGGTAGTGTTTTCTACTCAACAACTACGACATTACATGTTAACTCATACTATCAAATTCATAGCTAAGATTGATCCATTAAAGTATCTACTCAATAAAGCTACCCTAACAAGAAGACTAGCCAAGTGGGTAATGATATTGAGTGAATTTGACATTCACTATGTGGATCAAAGAGAAATCAAGGGTCAGGTGATAGCAGATCAGTTAGATGAAGCACCATTACAAGATAACCATCCCATGCATGTTGAATTTCTAGATGCAGATGTCCTTACCATGACAACACAACAGTGGATTTTATACTTTGATGGGTCTTACACTCAACATGGGTTGGGTGCCAAAATCTTGTTTATTACACCTCAAGGACATACTATCTCAAAATATTAGAGGCTCATGTTCCCTTGCACAAATAACATGGTTGATTATGAAGTACTCATCATCGGTATCAAGGTAGCAGTTGAATGGAATATCATAGAGTTACAAGTCTATGGAGATTCTCAACTAGTCATCAATCAGGTTAATGATGATTATCAAATAAAAGATGACAAGCTTAAATGTTGTATAAAAGAATGGTAGATGATTTTAAATAGTACTTTGTTGAGATCAAATTTGAATAGATTCCTAGAGTGGATAACAAAGCTACTAATGCCATGGAAACAATTGCTTCTCTCCTATAGATACTTGAAAAATGAAGTCATTATGAGTTCATGGTGGAACAATTATTTAACCCTACCTACAACAATCCTGAATCACAAGTCATATTCTATCTAGTTGATGTTGAGTCCTCAATTTATGGGAAGATCTATACCTATTTGAGAGATAATAATCTTCCACCCAATCTATCCTGAAATCAAAAACGTAAATTCATCTGCCAAGCTACATGACATACCCTAATAGCTGACACACTTTATCGACTAGGTCTTGATGGTACTCTCCTTCGATGTCTTGAACGTAATGAATCCAAAACTACCTTATGAAAATTTCATGAAGGTATTTGTGGAACTCATTCAAGTGGACTAACTCTTGCTAAGAAACTCCTACACTTGGGGTATTACTGGCTGAATATGGAGGAGTCTTTTAAATTTTTCAAGAAATTCCAGAAGTGTCAAGTCCATGACAATCTCATACATGCACCAGTGTAGGAGCTGCAACCATTCACATCAACATGGCCTTTATGTCAATGGGGACTTGCCCTTGTGGGTAAAATTCATCCATGATACTCCAATGGACATAAATTCATCATCACAACCACAAAGTATTTTACAAAGTGGATTGAATATGTTCCCTTAACCACAATCATTGGAAAAAAAATTGCATCCTTCATCCTAAATTACATCATCTGTTGGTATGACATTCCTCAGTCCATTGTCACTAAAAATGGTAAACCTATCAAGAACTAGGATGTCCAAGAAATTTGTGAAATGTTTCATATCCATCATTGATTTTCCACACCTTACTACCCTCAAGGGAATGTCCAAGCAAAGGCCTCCAACAAAACCATTTTTAAAATACTAAAGAAAACTGTCAATGATGTTGGACATGATTGGCACATTCAACTAAACCCTGCTTTGTGGGCATATCATACTAACATACACACCCCAACAGGAGCCACAGCATATGCCCTTGTATATGGATTAGAATTTATTTTACCTATCGAGGTTGAGCTACCATCACTTTGTGTGTCATTGAAGGGGATCATTTCAAAGGAAGATTATAGAGTGTCCAAGCTATAGGAGCTAGAATTTTTGAGTGAATGCCATAAGCATGTTATAGATCATTTGAAAGCCTATCAACAAATGATGTCAAGGAGTTATAATCAGAGAGTAAAACCAAGAACATTTCAAGTTGGTGACTTGGTCTTAAAAGAGAATCCTCAAAATCAACAGGATCAAGAAAAGAAGAGGAAGTTTGAACCAAACTAGTTAGGTCCTTTTGTTGTCATATAAGTCTATGGATCTTGATCCTATCAGCTATCTACACCTAAAGGTGATCTATTTGAGGAACCTATCAACAGTCTTCATCTCAAGAAGTTCTACACCTAACTCATCCAATGCATGGTAAAGGTCCTGAAAAAATATTAAAAAATGAGGAAAATTCCTAAAAACATGGTCATCCTGATGAAAACCTTACAAACAAGTGTCTTGGTAACAACAAAAAAATAAATACAAAAATACAAACAAAAAGTGAAAAGTGAAAAAATAAAAAAAATTGAAAATCTGAAAAAGTGCAATAAAAACAAGTAGTGAAAACCTAACAAAATGCGCTATTTGTGATAGATTATCTTTTCCATTTATTGGAGCATTTTTTGGCTGTCTGTTTTTTGCAATCATTATGCCTATCATCGAAAAACCTCATGTACATATTTTGGCGTTGCAGTCGTCTTACCCTGGCTTGGGGGTAGAATCCTGAACTCACTAGGGGCAATAAACTTTAAGCTTAAACCAACAAACAAACAATAGTACGACAACATGACAAACACAACAATCACAAAAAAACTCAACATTGAACATCAATTATCACAATCATTAGAAAAAAAACCATTCAAACCAACAAACAGAAAAATCAATCAATCAAAACAAATCTAAACGGATGATGTTATTTTGAATCATGGTTTTATTATGTTAGCATGAGTGTCTGATTCTTTTGTTATCATGTCTCTAGAGAAACTCAAGGATGTCTCAAACTAGAGGAGCTAGGATGGAGTATGGTTTTTCTTTGTCTGTTGTCTATGAGTTCATCATTATTACTATGTTAATTGTCACAAGACGTGCTCTATAAACTATCACTGATGAAATTTTGGATTTGCATAGGAAAATGATTAACTCTTGTCTATTTACACAAGAAATTCCTAGGTCATCTCGATTCAATTATACTTGGATGCTTGTGTTAACTTGCAATATCAAAAATCATGGAAGTAGTACTCAGGTCATCATGGTTTAATTATACCATCGATATTTGTACTCACTTTAAACATTTCAAAAGCTCAATGATGATAAAAGCATGACAAATCGGCTAATACAATGACAACCTTTCATATTTAGATTTGCATGGTTAGATAGATTGCATCAATATTAGTTTTGCATTTACATTATAGATTTTTCCAAGGCTTGCAAAATTTTCAAAATGATGTTATCTCTCTCATTAATGAACTGAGTACATTTGACATTAATTAAAAAAAGATCATTCACATATAGTTGCATAAACATGATCATATCACACATAAATTTAGAAGGTACCATCATACATCCATCTGTGCATTAGTTCATATTTGCATTCGAAAAATACAAAAATAACAAAGTGCATTACATCTCATTTGCATAATCTAATTTAGCTCATATGACATAAGAGCATCATACATAGAACACATATAGCATCACGATCCATTGCATAATCATAAACATTTCATTATTGCATCCACACACATAACCATGGCATACTCATATAGAAAATCGCAAAGCATATAAATTAAAGGCATTCATCATAAGCATCTATCATAAAATCATATAGAAAATGGATAGATTAGTAAGTATCCACTACATATCATATATAATCTCAAAAATAAATGTCAAGTGTACCATGATATCATAAAACATGGAGAGATGTTGTTCAAATGGGTTATTTTCGGGTTAATGGATTTAGCATGATTAGATTAAAATAAAACCCAAAGAAGATTATGAAGAACAAAGAAAATATAAAACAAGAACAGTTATACTAGATATCCATTGAAGCTTCCATGATTCACCTCCATAACACCTCCTAGCTTGCAACGCATGATTGTTGCCCTCAGATCTGTTTGAGAAAATTGACTATGCCATTGTCCTATGCAAGTTTTGAAGGATTTGAATGATAAAGACTATGATAAATGAATATTCCTAAAATGAAAAGTAAACTCTAAACATAATGAAAGTGATTCTAAATATGAAGTGGTAAAGTGGTGCAATAATAACAAAGTGGTGTCCTAATTGCGAGAAAAAGTGACATTTTATAAAGAATGCAATTTTGGATGGACAGATGATATTAAAAGCTTACAAAGCCTAAAATCAGTGGATGAGATTTCATGTGACAATCCCTAATTAGGGTTAGGGCAAGATTGTTAAATGAGTGGCCAAGATGTGATTTGATAAAAATCAAATCGGCAGTCGAGAATAAATGTGATAATTAGCCAAAAAGATAAAGATTTTAGAAAATCAAGAAGATAAGAGTTGAACTGAAAAGAAGATTTTTGGAAAATCAAGAATTTGCTCAATTACTTGATTTTTGGAAGAAAATTACCATTTTGAATTAAATTAATCCAAAATAATGGTTTTATGTGACAATAAATAATCTTTTTGAGATTATTTACTAAAATGAAGTGATAGTTAATAAAACGAAATCATTTTAAATAATTTCATTTATTTAAAATGAGAGAAATGTTAAATTAAGTAATTAAATAATTAAAGATAATTATTTAATTTATAGGATTATGACCAATAATTAAATAAATTAATAAATTCATTTAATTATGAGAATTAGTGACATATTAAATAAACAAATAAAATTCATTTATTTAATAATTAGGAAGAATAAATGAATAAAGGTAATTAAATAAATTAATAAATTTACTTAATTTTAAGAAGACAATAGACAATTAATGACGTATTGAATAAATAAATATAATTTATCTATTTAATAATCATAAAGAATACAATAGACATGAATTAATTAAATAATAATGAATTACTTAATTAATAGTCGAATGTGGACCAAGGACATAAATAAATGTTATAATTATGATAGGACGAAAGTGGTAGAATAGGGCTTGTGGGTCTAGGTCATTCTATGTGTCTACATTTGCCCCTCTTTGTCATAATGCAACTTGTTGCATTGTGGCAAAGAAAATAAGTCAAAAATATGCCCCAGTGCAAAATAGGAATGAGGAAGAATGATGGGAGGGTTGCGGTATGCCCCCTCGAGAGGACAGTTGGGTTCAGAGGACACAAGTGTGCTCTCGAAATGGATGAGAAGACTAGAATATGAAGTGAGAAAGAAATGTTAGTGTAAAATATATGAATGATGATATGGATGCAATGCCTATATTAGATTAATTCCTAAATCCATTCCTAGACCAAATCCTTCAACACCTTACCATAGGACTTCAATATTTATTGCTCTTTAATCATCATTGGGAAGATTGTTGTGATGGCCAACAAACACCATGATATGACATAAATCAAGATGTGCAAGGTCGTACCATCACATAAGACAAGCAGTCATAAACAAGGATGATCATGACTCATACTAAGAGCACAATTGCCCTAGTCTTTTGTCATAACCAATTGCAAGAAAGCAACATGATTTCCAAAAGAACAAAAATAAAACCATCATCATGAGATGTCGTTGTTTTTCTAAATCTTGTTGTCGGGATCTCGTTGAAAAACTAGTAACATGATGAAAAAGCCAAAGAACAATAAACAGGAAATAAGGACAAGCCATGAAACGTCGTTGCTTCTCTAAATCCTGTTTCTAGGACATCCTTGAGAAACTAGCAACATGATTGCCAAAAGAACAAAAATAAAGCCATTGTCATGATACGTCATCACTTTTCTAAATCCTGTTTGTTGGGATCTAGCTGAGAAACTTGTAACATGATGAAAAAGATAAAATCATGATATGTTGTTGTTTTTCTAAATCCTACTATCGGGATCTCACTCAAAAACTATTAACATGATGAAAAAGACAAAATCATGATGCGTTGCTATTTTTCTAAATCCTGATGTCGAGATCTCGCTGAAAAACTAGTAACATGAGGAAAAAGACATGACAAACATCATGAGATGTCCCTGTTTTTCTAAATCTTGTTGTCGAGATCTCACTGAAAAACTAGTAACATGAGTGTCAAAAGACAAGACAAACATCATGAGACGTCATTGTTTTTCTAAATCCTATTGTTGAGATCTCGCTGAAAAACTAGTTACATGATGAAAAGGACAAGACAAACGTCATGAGACGTCATTGTTTTTCTAAGTCTCGTTGTCGGGATCTCGCTGAAAAACTAGTAACATGATAAAAAAGACATGACAAACATCATGAGACGTCACTGTTTTTCTAAATCCCATTGTTGGGATCTCGCTGAAAAACTAGTAACATGATGAAAAAGACATGACAAACATCATGAGATGTCATTGTTTTTCTAAATCCCGTTGTCGGGATCTCGCTGAAAAACTAGTAACATGATAAAAAGGCCAAAGACAAGGGCCAAGTGTTTGTCAAGTCTGTCTAAATTCCAAGTGTTTTGTTTGATGATGCCAAGATGATGAGTGTTGAAGATTGCCAAATTCAGGAAGGACACATCTTGATTAATGTTGATGTCAAGAGGATTGATCCCTAAATGCCAAAAGGAATCCCTTGAAATGCCAGGTGATAGTGACAATGCCTAGGAAGGACACATCCTAAGGCATAAATGACGGAGGCTATGTTTCAGAAAGACACATCTGAAAGATAACCAAGAATTGATAGTTTGACCGGTTGTGACAATTTGACTTGTTTCGACTAATGTTTGACTGAAGTTGATTTGTGGTGCTACATGTTGATGTGGACATATTGGTGTGATTGCTATGTTGAATGAGTGATTGTCATAATTTGCTTTAGGAGTTTGCAATGTTAGGAAATGACTTGTCCTTACTTGAAGACTTTTGATGTGTGTGCCAATGTAATGCTATGAACCATAATGGATTGACCTAGTGCGGCCTCGGGGGCTCATTGACAGATGGCCTTGCCTACGTCGTGCACTTAGAGACCTCGTAGTTTGACACGACCAATGACCTTGTCCAAATGACATAATTTTGAATCATGATTTTATTTGGACAAACCTAGAGAGACTGACCTAATGTATCGGGGATTCAGAAATGAATCTTGCCTATGTAGCAAAGGTGTAGAGACAATGTAGTTCAGATAGGGACAAAATATTGATTGACGAGACTGATTGGATTGACAAGACAAACATGGATTTTGACTCTATTTTTGGGATTGATTTGGATGTTTTGGTATTTTCTCAAGACATTTTCAATTGTTTAGGACTTTTTTCAAGAATTTTTCAGATTTTTATGACTTTTTTCAAGACTTTTTCAAATTTTTAGGACTATTTTTAGGACTTTTTCAGATTTTTATGACTTTTTCAAATTTTTAGGACCTTTTTTAGGACTTTTTCAGATTTTTATGACTTTTTTCAAGACTTTTTCAAATTTTTAGGACTTTTTTCAGGACTTTTTCAGATTTTTATGACTTTTTTCAAGACTTTTTCAAATTTTTCGGACTTTTTTCAAGACTTTTTCAAAATTTTAGGACTTTTTTCAGGACTTTTTATGAATGCAGGATCATGTGCGATACCCACTGCAGTTACATGGTAAAGGTCTGGCCCCCCAGATAGGTCAAGTAATATGGACATGGGCACACGTGGGACAAAATGCAAGGATATGCAAGGGGTGATGTCAACCAAATGCTAACCATGGCCGGAATTGACAAGACTTAGGATGAATGTCATGAATGTGTTAGACCATTGTTATTATTGAAAGTGGATAAGGGTCGATTAGAGTAATAGTAGATGGCAAAGCAACGATCAACTATGCATGGTTCCTGTTCACCAGGTTTTCACCATGGTACCTATCCAAAGTGCCTGTTTGCCAGGTTTTCACTATTGGATGAATGTATTTCTTTATACTATTTTTGTCATTTTTTTATTTTTTTGGTGTCACCAAGATGCTTGTTTGCCAGATTTTCATCAAGGGATGATTTTTTCTTTATTTTTAGGTTTTTAGCCAAGCTCTCTGATGCTATGTGTAAAAATTTCATAGATGTAGGTTGTTGATGGGTGTTGTCAACTATTCTCCATTAGGTGTGGCCAACTGATAAGCTCTAGAACTGAATGTTGTAGTAATAATATAAGGACCGAGCCAATTAGCCTCAAACTTTCCAGGTTTTTCATGGTCAACCTGATTTCTTGGGTTTTGCATGAGGACCAAGTCACAAATTTCATATTTTCTTACCATCACTCTTTTGTTATAGCTCCGAAAAAGATGATTTTGATATGCCTGTAAGTGATTCAAGGTTTTTTGTCATTTTCTTGTAACATTTCTAACTCATGTAGGCGGGACTATCTGTACTCTTCATAATCAATCATTCCTTTCAAGGATACTTGGAGAGAAGGAATTTCAACCTCGATGGGAAATATGGCCTCAGATCCATAGACAAGGGAAAATGGAGTGGCTACAGTGGGTGTATGAATGCTGGTACAGTAGGCCCATAAGGAAAGATTGAGTTGTAAATGCCAATCTCAGCCAACGTCATTGACAGTCTTCTTAAGAATGTGGAGAATTCTTTTATTTGATGCCTCAGCTTGACCGTTACCTTGTGGATAATATGGGGTGGAGAAGTGATGTTGGATGTGGAATTGCTCATAGAGTTCACGAACATCCTGATTTTTTAATGGGCTCCCGTTATCTATGATGATGGACTACGAAACACCATATCGGTAGATGATGTAATTAAGGATAAACTTTGATATTTTCTTTCTAGTGATGTAAGGGAGGGGACAACTTCAATCCACTTAGTAAAGTACTCAGTGGCAGTGATTATGAATTTATGGCCATTAGAAGAGGATGGATGGATCTTTCCCATGAGATCGAGTCCCCATTGTGCAAAGGGCCATGGAGAAGTGATCGGTCTCAAATCTTGTGCAAGTGCGTGGATTAGGTCACTGTGCATTTGGCATTTCTGGCATGTTCTGACAAACTAAACAACATCTTTTTCTAGTGTCGACCAATAGTATCCAAGTCTAGTGACTCTCCTAGATAAAGCTGGACCACTTGAATGAGATCTGCATATACCCTCATGTACTTCTCATAAAGTTGTTTGGGCTTTATCAGTGTCAAGACAGTGAAGAAGGGTGTCACTGACGATGGTGTGTCAGGTGGATTTTCGGATAAAGGACTTTCTTTGGTTATTGGAGAGGTTGGGTGGTAGGGTTTGGGACTTAAGATAATCATAGATGTCCTGGTACCAAGGAAAATTGAGACCAACAATTTTGCAAACCATTTCTGACTCTGGGATGTCATATGCAAGCATCAATAGCTATTCTACAAAGAACTCAAATTGTGACACATTTTTGGGGATGTCTAAGAGAGATCCAATAGTAGCCATTGCATCGGCTGCCTTATTTTGTGTTTGTGGGATTTGTTCAAAAGAAATCATTTTGAAATATGTCATGAAGCTATCCACCATTCTCTTGTAAGGGAGCAAATTTTCATCTTTCATGTCATAATCATGATTCACTTGGTTGATAGTTAATTAAGAATCCTCAAATACTAGCAATGTCTGAATTTTCCATTTACTTGCAATTTTGAGTCATGTGACCAGTGCTTCATATTCTGCAATGTTATTAGTACAAGGGAAGGTGATCCTGAATTCCTTATGAATGGAATCCCCTTATGGTGTGATGAAAAAAATGCCAACTCTAGAATCGTGACCAATGTGGGACCTGTCAAATATAACTTCCAAGGTAAGATAGGTTTTGCATGAAAGATAGACTCATCAGGAAAATTGGTTATTAGTGGATGAGTATCCTAGATGGGTGCCTCTGCAAGCTGATCTCCTATTACCTACCCTTTTATTTCCTTGCGCTCAACATATTTTATGTCATATTCACTCAATATCATGACCCACTTTGCTAAATGGCCTGTCAATGCTGCCCAACTTAGAAGATACTTTAATGGACCAATCTTAGCTACCAGGTGTGTTTGGTGATTCATCATGTAATGTCTAAGTTTTTGTGCTACAAAGACAACTGCCAGAAATGCACATTCAATGGTTGTATAGTTCAATTCATATCCTATTAGTGTGTGACTGATATAGTATATGGCTCTTTCTTTTTCCTCATGGTCATTTTGTGCTAATAATGCCCCTAGTGCATTTGTAGTTGTGGAGACATATAGGATCAATGGCTTGCCTTCAATGTCTTGGCATCAGGACCAGTGGTGTTAATAGATATTCTTTGATTTGTTCAAAGGTTGTGTGGCATTCGCCTATCCATACAAAGGGGATACTTTTACGTAACAGGTACTGAAAAGGTTGACACTTGTCTGCCAACTATGCGATGAAGCATCAGATGGACTATAGTCTGCCCTAAAGTGTTCTCAACTCACTAATTCCTTTTGGTGGTGGCATGTCTATAATTTATTTCACTTTAGTAGGATCAAATTCGATGCCTCTTCATGAAACTATGTAGCCCAACAGTCTTCCCGAAGTGACCCGAAAGAAATTTTTTTGGGTTCAGACGAACCTTGTAATCTTCCAGCCATCTAAATTTTTTGTCCAGGACTCTAAAATTGTCTTTCCTTTTCAAATATTTTTCCAAAAGGTCATCCACATAATCTTCCATTAGGACATGCATCAAGTCATGAAATATTGTTGTCATAGCTCTCTGGTATGTGGTGCTTGCATTCTTTAAGCCAAAAGGCATGACACTCCAATAGTATGTTCCCCATGGGCATGTGAATGCCATTTTGTGTTGATCTTCAGTTGCAATGTGGATTTGGTTATAGCTTGAGAAACCATCCATGAGAGACAACATCTCGTACTCGACTGTGAGATCAACAATCATGTCTATGTTCAGAAACGATAAATCATCTTTTGGACAAGCCTTATTCAAATCTCTGAAATTTGTAGAGATACGAATTTTTCCATTTGGGTTTGTGACAGGGATAATGTTGGATATCCAGTTGGCATAGTCTATTGATCTTATGAATCTAGCATCTAGTAACTTCTTTAATTCAGCCTTTACAAGTAGTGGAATTTGTGGATGCATTTTCCATAATTTTTGCTTGATTGGCTTGATTCCCGGGATGAGAGGAAGATGATGCAATACCAATTCTAGATCAAGGCCCGACATGTCAACATATGACCATGCGAAGTTAATTTTCTTGTCTATGAAAAATTGTGAAATTTAGGTTTTTCGTCCTCTGACAATGATGCGGCCAAGAGAACCATTTTAGGATTCTCTAGCATAACTATGTTAACTTCCATTGTGTCCTGTATAAGCATAGCTTATTTTTCCTGTGTGATGGGAAGAAAGTACAATCCTCCATCCTTAGGTGCCTTAGGGAGGTTTTCACCTTCGGATACCTCCTTTGTTTTTACTATTTTGTTGTCAACAGGTGCCTCGCAGTTTTCACCTAAAGACGTTTCTTTTTTTATTTTATTCCTTGTAATTTTGTGACTAGAGGATTGCACCCCCAAGTAAGCTACACAATCTAGGTCAATAGAGAATCCAACTTTGTGATCACCCCATGGTATGCCTTCTCGGAGCCCCATAAATTCCGCTATTGCCTCATCATTCTGAAAGGTATCCATCACCGGTGGTCCTTGTTGGTCCTAGTCCATCAGTTGTGGGTAAACAAGGGAAATCCCATCGTTAGTACTGGTAAAAGATGGGGAGGATACGGAAAGTGTGCAAATTGAAGCTTCAAGTGTGAAGGAAAAGTTGTTAATTTCAACTTCCGTGTCAGATGATTCGAATTCATAGTCATAATAAGGGATAAAATTATCAACATCATGACTAATGGTTGGCATTTCAGAGGCATGAACAGTAGGTTCAGACATGTTAGGTTCTTGGGTGGGCTCAAGAATGGGGCGGGATGATCTAGATGTTGCCAATGATAATTTATGTTCTTCTGGATCCAAAGGAATACTTACCCATTCCTTATCTTTAGAATGACGGTCAATAGGATCAATGTTGTATTCCTATCAGAATCTTTATTCAAAGGGGGTTGGCCAAGTGCCAGGTATAGTTCGTCAATATCATAGTTGCTAAGGGTTTTCTCATATCCCCATTCCCATTCATTAGAGTCAGTTTCGGTAAGGGATTCTTCATGAATCTCGACACTTTTTGTAGCCATTACGTCCTCACTTGAAAGTTCATGGGTAAGTCAATCATCAGTTCCAAGTTGGTCAAACCCTAGCCCCATGTACCTTGGTCATGCGAAAATAATAGTAAGTTCTTGACTTCCATTGTTGGCTTTTCCAAGGCCACTTGTGCCATCAAAACCTAGTGCCTTGCATACGTCATAGCCTTTTCCATAGAGATGCACTAGTAGTGGAGGTAATCCTTCTGGGTCTATGTAGATCCAATTGGCTATGTCGATAATGAATTCATTACCCAAATCTCCCCATACGGTGAATACTATTTTTGGTGGAGCATTGAAAGTTGTTTTAGGTTTGATTGCAAAACATTGTCTATCATAGACCTTAGGTGGCTTAGGTATTGTTGTTATACAATAAGTTGTATTGAATTTGAATTCTCCATAGCCAAGGTCTTGGATCTTTAGGTCATGACTTGGTATTGAGGCCGAGGAAGATGGTGTGGAAGTCGATGGAATGGATATAGAATATTTGGTGAGTGCAGACGGGTCGATATATTTGGAAGAGGTGGAAGTTGAGGCCTCTTGATTAATGGGTACCTAGTGCTCAATAGTGGCTCTCAAATTGGTACAATATTGGAATGGATCAGGATCTCCTAGGATAGTAATTTCAGTACCATCAAAAGGGAATTTCAGGCATTGGTGGTATGTGGAAGGAATGGCCTTTAGGGCATGAATCCATGGGTGACCAAGTAAAATATTGTAATGTATGTCATGATCCAAGACCTGACATGTTGTATCGACAATAACTGGTCCCACACGAAGTGTAATTTTAATGAAGCATTTAGAAGCGCGTTCTTCATCATCATATGCCTTGATGGCAATGCTCTTGGTAGCATCCACACATGCATCAGAGAATCCAAGAGCTTTAACCAATTTTAAAGAGAAGATGTTCAATCCTACTTTGCCATCTACTAAGACTCATCTAACCTTATGTTCATGAAAAAAAACTTGATGTGAAGGGCGTCATTATGAGATGGTTTAGGTGAGGAATAGTCAGTGTCCTAAAATAAAATGTGGTGAGGCGAAGTCAAATAACCGACCATGGTTTCAAAACTATTGACATCAATGTTGTTTGGGATGAAATACTCTTTCAAGACTTTATCCAAGATGGCCTTATGTGCAGGTGAGATGCAAAGCAACTCAAGAATGGATATTTGAGCGGGTGTTTTATTCAATTGCTCAATAAGGTTGAACTTTAGTTTAGGGTTTGACGGCTTGGTAGATGGACCAGGTATGATAATTTTAGGCTGATGAGCAAAGGGACTTGGGATAGTAACCTTTCCTTTACACGTGGTGACATTGCATTCTGGGGACTTTTTAATGGTAATAGTATTGACACAATTATCTTCATCAGTAGCCTGAAGATTGTTAATGATGGTGCCACCGGAATAATTATAGGAATGACAAATGTTAGTGTAGGCTGAACAGACGTGATTGGCTTGGTGTGGATTGTGTGATCCACATTAGACACAAATGGTTGACCTCCTAACTCAATGGTGCAGTTTTCAATAAGGTCTTGCACAAGATTTCGTAACTAATGACAAGAAGGAGTTTTGTGCCCCTTGACATAGTGGTAATCAAAAAATGCATTATCATCCCACCATGATGGCTTGAACTCACCAGGGTCATATGGTCTAGGGTCTTGCAAAGTTATGACACCGTTTTGGATAATTTTCTTTAAGACAAGTTTGATAGGCTCACCGAAGGGAGTGTATGTGCATCTTTGAAATTGTCTTAGTTGATGCAGCTACCTTTGATTGAATTGAGCAGGATTATTTTGAATAGCATTGGCAGTTGGTTTGGGTGTGGTCATAGGTGTATTTTGATTTTGACCTCCCTTGATGGTGAGGACATGACCTATTGCATTAACAGTTTTGGCATTGACCACACCGTCATTAGTGATGTGTTTGTTTTTGACCCAGTAATTATTTTTGTCAATTTGAGGATTTTTGTTTGTGTTTTTAGGACCGTATTTTAGCTCTCCCTTTGCAATAAGGGATTTTTCAATATGGACACCTTTTTCAACTAGATCCATGAATTTTTTGCGACAATGCACCTGTACTGCATATTTTAGGGGACCTAGAAGTGTTTGTACGAACATGCCAACCTTTTCCATTTCTGGCATGTCAATGTGACAACGACTAGTAGACTTCTCCATCTTTGGAAGAATGGGATGAAATTTTTTCCAATGTCCTCTTGCATGAGATTGCATAAGCTAGTAATAGAGGTGTCCATGTCAATGTTGTATGCATAATTTTTTATGAATTTGTGTCTAAGTTCATCCCATTTTTGGATATCCTTTTGAGTGGAAAACCATTCAAGGGCAGGACCTACAAGACTTTAGAAAAGAGTCTCATCAAGTATGTTTGTTCATAGGTGACGCCCATGCAATTGGTCGCAAATTCGTGGACATGTTCGATACGGTTTGTCTTTCCTCTATATTTGGTAAAGTTAGGCGACTTATATCCCAGAAGAAATGGTGGCATGTGTAAGTTAATGTCAAAGGGATATACGGATAAATCATAGGACACTTCTGATTTCTCGCCGGATATTTGTATGTCTTTTACAGTCTTCTGTAGATCCCTGAGATGAGCTTGGAAGGCACTGAATATAGGGTGATTTGTGGAATCATACAGTGGATTGATTGGTACACTATGGTTCCCCATTTGTTGTGAGTGGATGTTGGTGTGTTGTTGAGGGATATGTTGTTGTGACATTTATGATGTGTTTTGGTTTGCGTGTTGATGGGTATGAATATGGGATGAATATGTTAGAATGTGTCCCCTAGCCATTTGGGTCGATACTTGGGGAATATGGTGACCATAAATATTTTGGTGTCTGATAGATGCCATAGGTTGTGTGTTTTGATTGCCTTATCAGGGTTGTTGGAGTTATCCCAGAGGGATATTCATGTTTTTTCCTTGGGAGGGGTTGGTAGTAAACTGTGTTGACGTGTTAACATTTGGTTGTGGTCCTTGAAGAAGGAGATGCCATTTACCTCCACCCATAGGATTTAGTGAGGTACCAATGAGAGGATATGATGAGGATGCACTCATGGTGCAAGATGTAGTTTTCAATGGAGGATTTGTATGAATTGATATTGCCCCCAAGGAATTTACTGAAGTGGTAAATAAAGGATTGGCATAACTTGCCCACATTGCAGAGGACCCAAAGGTAGCTCCAGCCGATTGTGACGATGTTGTGTATAGTGTAGGCAATGTGGAAAATTGTGTTCCTCCAATAGATGTAGCATTGGTTGAATTGGAATTGTTTGAAATGTTGGAGGTAGCACTCATGGTCATTGTGACAGTTTGCAAGGTAGCATCAAAAAAGGTATTGTTTGTGTTGTTTGAAGGTTGACCACTATTGGACATGTTATTCATATTGGTGATATTAGGGTCAGGAGATGACGGTATCAAAGTATTAATGTCAAACCCATGAGTTGATTTAGCTCCTTGACTTAAAAGTATGGCTAGATATTTGTCTCTATCATATAAGACCATTTGTTCTATGAAGTAGGCCACCTCTGGATCTTGGGCTGCTTCCTCTAGGTTTTCCTCAAGTAGTTTTCCATATTCATCCTTACATAAGAATGTTTCAAAAGCGTTGTTTGATGAAGATGGTATGGTTGTGAGTGATTGAGTAGTTGTGTTGCTAAATGGCTCTTCAAAAGTCCAATTTGGGTCATAAGTGGGATTGGTGACATTGGAATGAGAATCTTGTCCAAAGTTTTCCATTTGTCTTTTCTTTCTTTGAAATCTAGTTTCCACCATAAAAGGGAATTGCTCAAATGAGAGTGATGAAAATGATGACTAAATGCAAGGATGACACTAGTATGTGTTTTTGTATTTTTGGATAAGGGATGACAATGCAAGACTATGTTTTTAGATTTTCGTTAAAGGATGCTAATGCAAGACTTATGTTTTTGGATTTTCGATAAAGGATGCTAATGCAAGAATGTTTTCTAAGGAATTGATTGATGCAAGATGACAAGGTTGTCAAAGCCAAAGTGTCAAATGAGGACTAAGATGATTAATGCAAATCCTAGGTTCAAAATGAGGACTAGAGGTGGACAATGCAAAGTCTAAGTTTAAAATGAGGACTAAGTTTGGACAATATTTGGAGAAAGGTTTGCCTAACCACTCTAAACTTGAATTATGTCTCAATCTAGGTTATCAAAAGGGACTTGCTAAAGGGACTAAATGACAAGGTCAAAATGACGAGTGAGTCTGCCTAACTAGACTGATGAGTTGGAGGTTCTCACAAAAAGGACAATGACCGAAAAGAGGAATAATGATAAAGTCCCAAGATAACCTAGTTTTGAAAACAATAGTTTTTTTTTGCAAAGTGTGGAGATTTGGCCTAATCCAAAGTTTTACCAAGATGAAACCTAAGGACAAATTTATGCTAAAAATGATGATTATGACACCTAGGGAATGCAACTAAAATCTGGAAATTTTAAACATATGGTTAAAATGCATGCTAATGAATGTAAATTATGGAAGTTTTGAGCAATGTCAATTCTGGTTTTTGACAGAAACTTTCTGAAAAAGATGTTTGATAGTAGGCGAAGATGTCTTGACTTGAATTTTGGTCTGAGATAGTGTTTGGTCTTCTGTCAGAAAAATGCATCGCTATAGGCAGCAATTGCGTTGTGGCTCTGGAAATATCAAATGCAATGTTGTTTTGCAAATACAGCTTTTCAGATGTCACATGCAATTTTGTATTGCACATGCGGTGATTTGACTAAAATTGGTTTCAAATGTTTAATAGGAAAATGCGATTTTTGGACAGATGCAACTTACTATATAGCAGATGTGACTCAGAGATACATATCCAACTCAAGATAATAGTTGTGGCTTAGAAACCGAAAACTATTGACAGACACATGCGATGTTTAACCTAATAGTTGTGACTCTTTTATACAAATGTGGTATTTAAAACAAAAGTTGTGGTTTTTTGAAGATAGTGTTTCAACTGACTCTATTTTGATGATCAAGTTTTTTGATGAATATAGAAAAAAATCATAGAATACAATGTGTTTTCAGTTTGATGTGATAGATCTGTTTAAATCAAAGAACAATTACACCCTAGGTTGTGTTGGACAATATTTACTAAGTTCTTACTTGGATAAATCTAGCTACGCATATTCAAGGCAAACGAATAGTAGGTTGACCCCACTGGCTCCCCTCCATGACACTCACTTATACGGGGAAGCCAAGCTACTATACCCATGAAACTCCCATGGCATACATCTCATCTCCACACATGAACCGTAAATATGTAAGATGGCTTCATAGGTCTGAACCTACTGCACCAACAAATAGAAAGGTTTTGGGAAAAAACTACAACATGGCTTTTAGTAAGGGCATTCCATTCATGGGGCACCATCCAGTATGGCGTGAGACCATTTTTTCCCTTCTCGTCGAAACAATGAGCGTAATTTCTAAGGTTTCCCCCAAAAATCCACTTTTATATACTGGTTGGAAGTCACTTGGCTTTAGCGTGTTACCAGTCTGAGTCATCTTGGGGTGAGTACATTTTCCCACCAAGATAGACTTAAGTTTTAGAGTCAGCAACTGTTTCTCTTACACCTAGGGTTGCATGAATGCACAAGGGGAGATGATACTTTGATATACCGAATCGTGGGGTTCTAAATTAACAAGAGCAGGCACGAAAAACATTGGTTAATTTTTAAATCCAAATGACAATTTTTTAACTACCAAACATAAAGCTTTTTTAAAACAAATCAATGTCTTCATAAGGTCCTGCATGCAAATGCTTAGTAGTTTCCTTTGTGTCTTCGGCTTTCATCCTGCAAAAAGAAGTTTGTGGTTTTTTTTTTTCTCTTTGGTCTTTTACGCTTCATCCTGCAAAAACTAAGTTATCCCCCTAAGCACAATTGCAAACAAAACATTAACGAAAACAAAACAAGACAAAAAAAACAATGATTAGAGATGAAAGATGGAATGTGTGCACCTAGACCTTCTTTAGCTCAAAATTTTTTGTCCACTTCATCCAATGTGTGGTTTGAAGTGTTTTTCTTTTTTTTTGCACATTCACAAACCCAACAAAGCCAAAACCCTAACAAGATACTTGATCACTAGTATTAGAGGGTTAGCTAGTCAAGACAAATCTGATTTTTGGAAATATTTTTGATAGTAAAAATAAAAATATAGAGAACATACCCTTACTAACATTTCAAGAGCTTTCCAAAAATGTAAAAAAATCCAAAATATTTTCTATTTTGCACCTGAAATTATTTTTTTATGAAAAAACATAAATAAATTATTAAAAATTCAAAACATGTCCAAAAACTCTTATTTTTTCACTGAAGGTGTCAGACATCATTCCAAATATGTAAAAAACAAATTGTGAATATATCTACAACCATTTATGAGATTCAAGTAAATATTTATGAAACCCTAATTTTAAAATATCTACTGTTTGACTAATAATTTTTCATCCAAATTTAAAACATAAAGAATAGACCCCTATTTAAATTTAGAGCTCTTTCCAGAAAGGTAAAAATATCCAAAACATTCGATAATGTTCTCAAAAATTGATTTTTTATGAAAAATAACAAAAATATTATTAAAAATTGAAAACATCTTAAAAAATATTAGTTTTGTCGTCGAAGCTCTTAATATTGTCCCTAACTTGTAAAAATAATTTCGTGAAAATATATATAGCCATTTGAAAGTTATGGTTGAATATTTGGAAACTAGGGTTTTGTCCCAGAATGATGCAAAACCTGCAACAAAAAGAATCCAACTACAAAATTTCTCAAAATTTCTCAAAATATGTTAGGTTCACCAAAGTAATCAAGGATGAAATATTAAGGTGAATGCAATAAAGCATATAAATCAAACCCTAATAAACAATGAAGCGCAAATGAGCACAAAGACATAAAGCATAAAACAATATTACCAAATCTTCATGCTACCATTGATTCACCTCCATAGCACCTTCTAGCTTGCAGCATATGATTGTTGCCCTCAGATTGAATGTGAGAAAATTGACTATACCTCTATCCTATGCAAGTTTTGAAGGATTTGAATGATAAAGACTATGATAAATGAATATTCCTAAATGCAAAGTAAATTCTAAATATGAAGTGGTAAAGTGGTGCAATAATAACGAAGTGGTGTCCTAATTGCGAGCAAAAGTGACATTTTATAAATAATGTAATTTTGGATGGACAAACGAGATTAAAACTTGACAAAGCCTAACATTAGTGGACGAGATTTCATGTGACAATCCCTAATTAGGGTTAGGGAAAGATTGTTAAATGAGTGGCCAAGATGTGATTTGATAAAAACCAAATCAGTGGTCGAGAATAAATGTGATAATTAGCCAAAAAGATAAAGATTTTAGAAAATCAAGAAGATAAGAGTTGAACTGAAAAGCAGATTTTTGGAAAATCAAGAATTTGCTCAATTACTTGATTTTTGGAAGAAAATTACCATTTTTAATTCAAAATAAGGGTTTAATGTGACAATAAATAATATTTTTGAGATTATTTACTAAAATGAAGTGGCAGTTAATAAAACAAAATCATTTAAAATAATCTCATTTATTTAAAATGAGAGAAATGTTAAATTAAGTAATTAAATAATTAAAGATAATTATTTAATTTATAGGATTATGACCAATAATTAAATAAATTAATAAATTCATTTAATTATGAGAATTAGTGACATATTAAATAAATAAATAAAATTCATTTATTTAATAATTAGGAAGAATAAATGAATAAAGGTAATTAAATAAATTAATAAATTAACTTAATTGTAAGAAGACAATAGACAATTAATGACGTATTGAATAAATAAATATAATTTATCTATTTAATAATCATGAAGAATACAATAGACATGAATTAATTAAATAATAATGAATTACTTAATTAATAGTCGAATGTGGACCAAGGTCATAATTAAATGTTATAATTATGCTAGGACGAAAGTGGTAGAATAGGGCTTGCGAGTCTAGGTCATTTTTCTGTGTCTATAGATGCATCGCCAAAAATGTGGTAGAGTATCATAAAGTCTTCGACTAAAGAATGTATACATCATCAAATGTCAATATGACCAATAGGAACATGAGAACTGTGTGGTGCTCTCCCTAGATGTTGTTAGCCTCTCTAGCCCTCTTGCTGCACCCCCTGATGGCCCCACACTTGGATCCTTGCCTGGTGGATCTCTAGGAGGAGGCACAGTCACTAGTAGTCTGTGAATGACTGCAACCTGATCTGACACTCATAAATTATGGATAGCTAACACACTGCTCTGCAGGAACTAACTCATGGTAATGTCCCCTGTAATAATCTAACTCTCGAGTGACACGTGTGATCTCTCTAAGCATGTCTCCTATAGTGGTACCCTCGGCTACTCTCTACAGTCTCTCAGCTAGGGTCTCTACCTGCTCACATCTCTATTTCAATGTGTCTCTCTCTATAGTTAGGGAAGTGATCTATGCTTGGGCCTGTGCTAGTTGACATTGTAAAGTCTACACTTGTGCTTGTAGAGAAGCTATCTGAGCTTGCTACTGATGGGAAGGCAATTTAATCTGAATCTACTAATGTCCTACAACCACAAGGGATCTCCTCCTCTGACCACTCTCTAACCACTCTCACATCCAACACTAGCCCACAACCACCATCACCTCCATCACCCTCACCACCATCACCTCCATCACCCACACCTCCATCATCTCCATCACCCCTATCTCCCTCTACATCATCACTTATCTCTCCCTCCTCCTCATCACCTCCTCCACCCCTCCTTCATCTCACTACCTGATCATCATCTAATGAAGGTAACGGCTCGTACAGACTGGATATCCTCAAGAAAGGATGTGTAAAGAAATAATGTGTATACTCATCTAACACCGTAGCCTCTATGATCTTGGGATGATACTCCCATATAACTATATGTAACCCAAGGTACTCCTCATAGGCTGCATCACACAATAGTGAGGTTCCCCACTCCAGAATGTCTTATCATCACCGTGCATATAGTGCAACCCCCTAGGGCCTACCCTGCACTCTATCATACTATAACAAAACTCTCATGAACAAAAATCTCTCTATCACAAACTGCATCCTCCCAATCAAATACCTAGTAGTGCATACATATGACATCTTTATATCATCCTCTGGCCACTACTTACAATCTAAATAGGGCCTCCATGTCACAGAATCCAGATAATCCAAAACCCTCCTTTAGTACTCTAATTTTCCTAGCTTATGCTGGACAACTGGACTTGTGTAACCAAAAATGTAGGGTCAGCCTGTCGGATGAACTCTATCTGTTATCGGATGATTAATGGCTATGTTCTCCCACACCCATATCTATAGCAGTGTCACCCTCGCTAACAAACTGGCCCCTCTGAGATAAACCACCTAGTGAAGATCATGATACAAGTGAGCTAGCATACATGAACCCTAGGTATATCGAGTCCTCTAAGTAATCATGCTCTCTAGAATTCAGCCCTAGCCAACAGAGAGTCCCTTCAACCTATGGTCATGACATAGAAAACCTCCAATGAATCCGACAAGAACACATGGTAGTGGCACATATGAATCAACCATCTCCCCCATGGAATTTCATATCCACAAATCTAGTCATTAGCAGAAATCCTCCTCTATGCATTAGTACCCCCCTGCTCTTCCTGATCATACACAATGAGCTCCCCGACCACTAGAATCCTCAAGATATGGTAAATGTCCTCTATCATGACTATCATCTCACCAATGGCTAAATGGAAGGTGTTGTGGTCGCTATGCCACCTCTCAACCAAAGCGGTGAAAAGTCCCCAATTAATCCTATACTGGAGCATATCTATCAAAGAAGTCAACCCGCATGATGAACTCACATCTAAATTAGTCTACACCAATTGTGGAATTAGGTCCCAGGTCTTTAGGAAGCACTCCAAAGACTGAAGGACTCTTGAAGGCTCCTATCATCATAACATATTGCAAATCAACAATCTTATCAATCAATCAACCTATCAATCTAATTAGCTCTAATGAGATTTCGATCAAATCTCATGAGTGTCTATCATTGATCCTCACCTATCATGAGGTCAATCATCATCATCCTATCATTGGTTCTCACCTATCATGAGATCAATCATCATCTAATCTACCAACATCATCAAAATCATCAAACATCAATGACTGACATGATAAAAAATCATCAAAATCAAGGAGGATGATCAAAATTTCACCAATCTGGTGTAAATGCGCTAAAACAGTTCATTCATGCACTAAATCTATGGATGTGCCACTAAATTCCATCAATGTGCTATAATAGTCTATCAACGCGCTAAAAAACTATATGCGCCATCAAATTCCATCAATGCACTAGATTAACCTATGCTCTAGAAAAGTCAACAGATGTGCTAAATCTTAACCTACATGCACTAAATCATTGACTAAATGCGCTAAAAAGTTCTATCCATGCGCTAATTTACTAGATGTGCCAAAACATAAACTCAATGCACTGAATTGGGTTCCTAGTGCGCTAAAAATGTAATGGTCGAATTTCAAACTTGAAAAAAGTGCCAAAAATGAAATTCAAATTTCACGAGGAGATTTTTCAGGGTATGTACGAGAGGTCCATATGTAGTTGGGTGGTTGTGACATCAAATGCGCTCGAATCGGTGGGTTTGGAATGTAATCACCATTTTTGCTCAAACTTGCTCAAAGCTCAATCACTTCACTCTCCAAAATGCAAATGACTCAAATTAGCTTCTTTACCTCCTCTTTCTACCCTTTTAAAGGGGTAATTAAGTGGGATTTAAGTGGGATTGATTTTATTTTTCAAAAAGGGCCTTAATTAATCAATTAATCAAAGTGGCGGGTTCAACATTATTTTTTGGGAGATAAATCATCTCAGCATTATAAAATTTGAAAATCATCAGAAAATCTTCAAATTTTTCAAAAATTCAAAAAACCTAAAAAAATAAAAAATTCCCTGATTTATCTCCCAAGGGGGCATATATCCATGATTACTCGAAATTCAAAGTCTAGGGCATATCAAAAAAATTATTGACACCATCAGCAAATTTTTCTTTGATGCAATGTGTAAACACATCACTTCAACGAGGGGAAAAATGTACACACCTAAAATTGGTTTGGAGAATTAATTAATCAAATACAAGTTATTTTACTAATAACCCTTTTAATTCGTCTACTTATAAAGATATTCTAAATTTATTTATATAGTTCATGTTTTCTAATTTTTCTATCTTAAATCATATTCTTCTAATCTTAATTAAATAAACAAATTTAAATAGTTTGTTTTATTTAATTAACTTTCTCTTTTTAAATTTAAATCCCAAATTTAAATTTAGTCACATGTCTACAACTTTTTCTACCTTCCACCTCATCATGTGTCTCACCAAATTGAATATGTCAAATATTTAATTTAGCATTATCCTCAACAAATTCTGAAACAACTTTGGGACACTTGGCTCCCTTCCTCCATTTATTCTTCGTAACACTTGGCAAATTGTTCTACTAAAGGGAACACTCTCCTTGATTCTCTCTAACCTCTTCACTTTCCACTGTTCATCTATCCAGATTAAATCCAGACCATTGGTTGCTACCACATCAGTTTATGCCTTGGAAAATCTATAAATACAACCTCATTCTACAATAAAAAGGATCCCAATCTTGAGCAGGTATACTTTGTAGAATTTTCATTAGAGCATTTGAGCATTTAGCATTTGTGAGAATTTAGTTTAGAATAATGGATTTTCCATTAGCTACATTTTAGTTATCATAGTAGTTTTCATACAAATTAGTTGCATCACAACATTTAGCATCATATCCTTATCACAACATCATTATCATAGCATCACTATCATACACTTTATTAATCATGTAGGAATAGATTTCTTGCATTTTCTCGCATCTCATTCTTCAAGTTGTCATTCTAAAAGTCATAGTGCACAAACAATCTGAGAACCATTATGATTTAACAAATTCTTGGAGATAGAGAACAATGGGATGAATTTAGAGAGTTTGTTTGTTTCAATTTGATTATATTGTTATTTGAATTCTCTAATATAATGTTTTATTGATTGTGTGGTGTTATTACTCATTCCCATAGTTTACTCACACATTACTAGTATTAATATGTATTGTTTAAGATCAATTCAGGTATTGAAAGAAATTATCTCATATCAATATCAAGAGTCAAGATCCACATTCATGCTAGCCATTTCACACAAGTTTGTAGCCTTTATTTCAAGGGTTTGGTGAGTTGCAACATTGCATATTGTTCATTCATCATTCCTTCATTCTATTTCATTTCAATTCAAGGTTCGATTACCAAAATGATGTTTGACCAAGGAAAATCCATATTCCCTAACACAGCAATTTTTTTCTCCTTTTCATGTGTGATTGCAGATCTAGGTGATTTTGAGCTTGAAGATCCTTTGAGGACAAGGTTGTAAGATTGAAGAAAGTTGTCAACAAATTTTTCAAGAAGTTTTCATCTTCACGAAAACTCACCTATAGATTGGAATTCAAAATTTTTAGACTTCAAAATTGGATAAGACAAAATCTTCAGAAGATCACTCAAGGCTACAAAAGTTTTAGTCAAACCCTAATATTGGGACTAAATCGCCCCTCTCGGTGTATGAATCCCAATATACCTCTTTTTAGCAGGTTTTTGTAGATCCAGATTTATCATCTGATGATTCCATATTTTTCCCAAATTCTAGTAGTAGACTAAATCTCCCAGTCTAGTGTATGAGTCCTAGTGCACTTCAAAAAGGGGTGATCCCACAATACTAGTTTACAATTTTTGGGCAAACTTGACACTAAACTAATTTTTTTTAACTAAATCTTCACTTTCAGGCTCCTATAGCGGCTAAATCATGAGGAATTTGAAGATGTTTGCAAACTAGTGATTTGTGACAATTTTTCTATAGATTCTAAATATATTTTTTTCAAAAAAAATGGAATCAGATTGCACTTCTTTTTCCATCTCCTTTGAAAGCTAGTTTTTTTTTAAAAACAACATTTTTAAGGAGTGACGCTCACCGTATACAACATAAATTTTTTTGTATGAAGGATAAAATTCTATTTTTTTCAAATTTAGATTTTTAACTATGATATCAAGCACTTTCATTTGGTTTCATAGTGTTTTATTAAATATTTTTTCCTTAATCAAGTTTTGAAGTCAAACCAATTACAATTAAGATATAGGCGGATCATATATAACATAAATTTTTCTGTATGTATCCAAATTCAATTTATTTTTTAATGGATCACGGACATCAATACCCAACATGAACATATTTTATAAATTTTTTTGTGATAATCTACTATTTTTCCACATGTGCAGAATAGAGAGCTTGATTTTGAGTGAAAAACATATGTTTAATAAAACTAAAAAAATAAATACATAATAAAACCAAAACATATTAAAATTATATTTGTTGGATAGCTCATTCCAAAGACTACCATCTTCTAGTTGGGTCTGTGAAATCTACTCCATTTTCATCCTCAACCCGAGCTTCTAAGGGAAAAAATCTAGAGTTTTGTTGTGTTGGAGGGTGGGAAGGTGGGAAAAGGGGGGTTCGCTTGAACCTAAGGGGTTCGAGTGAACCCTTGGAGTTCGAGCGAACCCCCTTTCCACAATGGGAAAGGGCAGGTTCCCACATTTAATGGGTTCGCTCGAACCTAGAGTTCGTTTGAACCCCCCGAAATGATTTTTTTTTGTTTGGGGTGATTTTTTGGAAGTTTTCCTTCCTCACTCGAATTGTAAACCACTTTTGTGGGTTCACCCAAAGTAGAATTTCAGTCTTGTAGATCTTGCTTAGAATCCATCAGTCTACCATTTTCCTTTTTGTCTTATTTCTATTTCTCAGTTTGATTTAATGTTCTTAAGTTTCTATGGTTTTGTGCATTAGAGTTTGTATTTCTCCTTTGAAGCTTCATTTTAATCACACCTAAGGAAACAACCCCCTTTTTTATGTCCTTCCCTCAATTGAGTCACTTGGTTGAAGTTTCTAGGGTTTCCTAATGATCTGAGAGTGAAATAGGCCCCCTTAGTTCCATCTGCCAAAAGGTGGAACCCTATTTCCTTTGGTTCAAATACAAGATTGTCAAAAAAGGGAGAGGGAAGAATACACTTTAAGAATTGATTTTTTGTGTAAAATATTTAGTAGATTAAGGAAATATTAAATAGATACTTATAGAGGTCAGTAAATACACTACCAAGAATAGTGATATGGGTTTAAGTATTTCATCAAACAAAATTAAGATGGATAAGCATCTTGTTTCTCCTTTTTAACTATAAATACATGAAATTTTTTATGAGAAGGAACTATTAGATTTTATTGATCTACATGAAAGTTTCAATAGAGATAATTTGGAGGTAGATGAATCATTATACAATTTGTAACATGTTCCTTTGTCTATGGTGTCTTATTTTATAATTTATGTTACTATTGGACAACTATATTTTACTCACCTTTTATTGTAGTTGGGTTTAAGGATCCCTATAAATCCTATTCACCATTTAATAAAATATAAGCAGGTCTAATTTATTGTTGGTGGACATGTGAACCAATAGGGATGTGTAAGATAAATGGCGCACACCATTATACATGAGTTTGAGAGACCACTAATAGAGGGATAAATTTTAAGATGACCCAATGAGACCAAATGGTGTGTGTACATGGCCATATTGGATTGATGTGCTCCTTAAACTTGTGTAAAAATATAATGGTGAAATTTGAATACCCATGTCATTTCCCATTAAGTTTTAGGACCATTTTATTGGAATAAGGAGGTTTGCATCTTGATAAGTTAAATATTCATGTCCTATGTCTACTACATGCCCTAATCCTTATTCAAATATATTCTTCCCACTAACATTCATTATTATATATTTACCATTTATCCCCATCTATTATTGCATTCACACTTACATCAATATATTCACTCACCAATGTGATATTGATATTTCCTTATTTAGGTTCATTTCTTTGCCACTTGCAATGAATCCCTTAACATAGATGAATGAACTAGAAACTCAATTATTGAAATTCAAACTCTAAAGCTATTACCTTTCCAAACTAATGATTGTAAATTGACTTTCTATACTCATATATGACATGTTGTTATCTTTGGGTATATAAATACATGTAATGTACACTTAAAATCATGAGAAAAAATTTCAATAAATGAAAATAAGTTAGAAATTGAAAGGATAAATCATTAGAGTGCACTTCATTTTTTTAAGGGGAAAAAATCTTGATCTTCATATAGACCACCTATATGTTTATGATTGTTGTCATTGAATCTTAAATCCCAATCATAAAGTGAATCCAACTAGGGGTGTAACCTAAGTAAACTTTACCTTAGGGATCCAACATTTTTTCTAAAGTTCTTCATAACCAATGCCATCATTACAAGTATTTTATTAAACATATATCAAGATGAACGTGGTTTAACATTCTGCATTTTTCCAACTTAGATCGAAGTGTTAAAATTCAAATTGACGATAGTTAGAATGAAACCTTGAATATTTGAAATTGAATCAAATAATTTTTTTCATCTCTTTCAATTTTAAAACAATTAGTAAATGAGATCATTAATTTTCTAAATATATTAAACAATTTTATACATTATCAATATCTAATTATCATTGTCAATTATAAAACTATAACTTTATTTTTATATTAAATTTTAAAATACTATTTCAATCACCTATCTCACATATAATTTGTTTGAATCAATATTATAATTTATTTAACTAACGTAAATAATAATGGAGCCAGCTAAATCCTAGACAAAATTCACCTATGTACATCAAAAAATGCATGAAAAACATAAATGGATACATAAATAACATGACGAGACATTGTAGTGTGGGGCCCGCTAGATGCCTGAAACTAGCAGATGGGACAAAAATTTTGGGCGATGGTCAAGCAGGAGTTAACAGTGCCATCAGGTGGGTTTTCTCATCTATTGTTGGGCGAAAAAGTGGGCGAGTTAGCTTCGTGAACAATTTTTTTTTGTCTGGTGTAGGAAAAGTGGAAGGGAATGACGTGGGCCTTTATGTTTTGAGAAAACAAGGTGAAAATACTATTTGTTTCTTGTTTGCACATTGAAAGGGAAAGTTGAAGGTCTGAGTGCACATAGATGACTTGGAGGAGAATAGCGACCAAATAAGCTGAAGTGTGGAGTGCACATGGAGGAGTTGGAGGAGAATACTGACCAAATCGAGGTGAGGGGTAATTTTGTTGCAAGCAGAGGGTTTTATAGGATCTTTTAATTTGAAATTTGGGAAACACAATGTGGAGTATTTTAGTTTCTTAAATGTCTTCAAAATCACACATTCCATTGTTGTGTTTAAATTTGTGTTGATTGAAAAAAAAGTGCATAAAATAATTGTGAATGGGAAACGTAGTGTTGGGTTTCAGTTATTTGAATCTCCTTGTTTAAATTTAAAGGGTCGTCTCATGGTGGGTTGCTTGCTTCTTAACAGCAATGGTTTTGCAACATGGAATGTTACAAAATAGTATGAATGTCTTACAAATCACACATTTCATTGTTGTGTTTAAATTTCACACCATTGAAAAAAACAATTTTACAAAATAATTCTGAATGGGAAACACAGTGCTAGGTTTCAATTAAAAAATTGCACAAAATAATTGTGAATGAGAAACACAATGCTTGGTTTCAGTTATTTGAATCTCTGTGTTTAAATGTAGAGGGTTGTATCATGGTGGGTTGCTTGCTTCTTAACACCCACAGTTTTGCAATATGGAATGTTATAATATAGTATGAATGTCTTCCAAATCACACATTCCATTGTTGTGTTTAAATTTCAGTTGATTGAAAAAGAAACTACACAAAATAATTGTGAATGGGAAACATAGTGTTGGGTTTCAGTTATTTGAATCTCCTTGTTTAAAAGTAGAGGGTTGTCTCATGGTCGGTTGCTTGCTTCTTAACACCCATGGTATTGCAACATGGAATGTTACAAAATAGTATGAATGTCTTCCAAATCACACATTCCATTGTTGTGTTTACATTTTAGCTGATTGAAAAAAAAATTGCACAAAATAATTCTGAATGGGAAACAGAGTGGTGGGTTTCAGTTATTTGAATCTCCTTGTTTAAATGTAAAGGGTTGTCTCATGGTTGGTTGATTTCTTCTTAATACCCATGGTATTGCAACATGAAATGTTACAAAATAGTATAATTTCTTCCAAATCACACATTCCATTGTTGTGTTTACATTTCAATTGATTGAAAAAAAAACTGCACAAAATAATTTTGAATGGGAAACAAAGTGTTGGGTTTCAGTTATTTGAATCTCCTTATTTAAATGTAAAGGGTTGTCTCATGGTTGGTTGGTTGCTTCTTAACACCCACGGTATTGCAACATGTAATGTTACAAAAAAGTATGAATGTCTTCCAAATCACACATTCCATTGCTAGGTTTAAATTTTAGTCGATTGAAAAAAAAATTGCACAAAATAATTCTGAATGGGAAACACAGTGTTGGGTTTCAGTTATTTGAATCTCCTTGTTTAAATGTAAAGGGTTTCCTCATGTTCGGTTGGTTGCTTCTTAACACCCATGGTTTTGTAACATGGAATGTTACAAAATAGTATGAATTTCTTTCAAATCACACATTTCATTGTTGTGTTTACATTTCAGTTGACTGAATAAAATTTTGCACAAAATAATTATGAATGGGAAACACATTGTTGGGTTTCAGTTATTTGAATCTCCTTATTTAAATGTAAAGGGTTGTCTCATGGTCGATTGCTTTCTTCTTAAAACCTATGGTTTTGCAACATGGAATGTTACAAAACAGTATGAATGTTTTCCAAATCACACATTCCATTGTTGTGTTTTCATTTTAGTTGATTGAAAATAAACTTGCACAAAATAATTTTGAATGGGAAACACAGTGTTGGGTTTCAGTTATTTGAATCTCATTGTTTAAATGTAAAGGGTTGTCTCATGGTCGGTTGCTTGCTTCTTAAAACTCACAGGTTTGCAAAATGGAATGTTACAAAACAATATGAATGCCTTCCAAATCACGCATTCCATTGTTATGTTTAAATTTTAGTTGATTGAAAAAAAATTGCATAAAATAATTCTGAATGGGAAACACAGTGTTGGGTTTTAGTTATTTGAATCTCCTTATTTCAATGTAAAGGCTTGTATCATGGTCGGTTGCTTGCTTCTTAAGACCCACGATATGACAACATGGAATGTTACAAAACAATATGAATGTCTTCCAAATCACACATTCCATTGTTGTGTTTAAATTTTAGTTGATTGAAAAAAAATTGCACAAAATGATTCTGAATGGGAAACGTAGTGCTTGGTTTCAATTATTTGAATCTCCTTGTTTAAATGTAAAGGGTTTTTTCATGGTCAGTTGCTTTCTTCTTAACACCCATGGTTTTGTAATATGGAATGTTACAAAATAATATGAATGTCTTCCAAATCACACATTCCATTGTTGAGTTTAAATTTCGCACCATTTTAAAAAAAAATGCACAAAATAATTTTGAATGGGAAACACAGTGCTGGTTTTTAGTTATTTTAATCTCCTTGTTGAAATGTAAATGGTTGTCTCATGGTCGGTTTCTTGTTTCTTAACACCTATGGTTTTGCAAAGGTGGTAGCATTTTCATCCCAGGTTTTCTTCGACATGGTGCTTCCTGGTGAAGTTGTAGAATGAGAAATCAATCCAGTACCAGTCATTCAACCTAATTTAATGTGGCTCGAGGAGGAACAACTCAACATTGTTTCTAAGCTACATTCACTTGCATGGAGGGAAAATTGTAGCTACGTCAAATATTGGAGGGTGATCTATGTCTTAGATAGAGAGGAAGAGCAAGATGGATTTAATAATTTTCTTAATGAAATTCTTGTAGAGATTTTCCGATCTCTGAATCCTCTGATAGTTTAGTGAACTTGATTTATTTATGCAGTTGTCAACGAAAATAGTTTCTTTCAACAAAAACTGAATCTTTACTTTACATGCATGAAAATTTTGTAATTATGAATAGTGACTAAAATACTAGGATGTAATGGAAATAGTGTCCGTTTCTTAATGAATTATTGCAACCTTGACCCTTTTTAAGGAGGATTGCAAACAGTTATTGAAGAAAAACAAAGGGGAGGAAAGAAAGAGAGGAAAAGGGGGGAGAAGGGCATTTTTTGTTTTCAGACAATTTTGTTACGCAACCATGGAGTCTTTGAACCCATATTTTGTATTGAGAAAAAAGGAAATAAGACTGAATCTTTGAGTTTGTTAATATTTTCTTGATCACAAATGTTTTTGTGCTTCTATGATTATTATTCAATATGATATTTGCTGAGTCGAATTGTGTTGATGTTTTATTTGTTGAATCTGTGAATTCTAAAAGAAATCATCCTGTGAAATTAGTATGTTGTTTATCTTTCATTTTCTCATGGTTGGTTGCTTGCTTCTTAAATGGTTGTCTCATGGTGGGTTGCTTTCTTATTAACACCCATGGTTTTGCAACATGGAATGCTAAAAAATAGTATGTGTCTTCAAAATCACACATTCCATTGTTGTGTTTAAATTTTAGTTGATTGAAAAAAAACTGCACAAAATAATTATGAATGGGAAACACAGTGCTTTTAGTTATTTGAATCTCCTTGTTTAAATGTAGAGGGTTGTCTCAAGGTGGGTTTCTTTCTTCTTAACACAGACGGTTTTGCAACATGGAATATTAAAAAACAATATGAATGTCTTCTAAATCACACATTCCATTGTCATGTTTAAATTTCAGTCGATTGAAAAAAAACCTACACAAAATAATTTTGAATGGGAAACACAGTGTTGGGTTTCAGTTATTTGAATCTCCTTGTTTAAATGTCACGGGTTGTCTCATGCTTGGTTGCTTGCTTCTTAACACGGATGGTTTTGCAACATGGAATGTCACAAAACAGTATGAATGTCTTCCAAATCACACATTCCATTGTTGTGTTTAAATTTCAGTTTATTGAAAAAAAACTGCACAAAATAATTCTAAATGGGAAACAAAGTGCTGGGTTTCAGTTATTTGAATCTCCTTCTTTAAATGTAGAGAGTTGTCTCATGGTGGGTTTCTTGCTTCTTAACACCCACAGTTTTGCAACATGGAATGTTACAAAATAGTATGGATTTCATCCAAATCACAAATTCCATTGTTGTTTTTAAATTTGAGTCGATTGAAAAAAAAAACCTGCACAAAATAATTGTGAATGAGAAACATAGTGTTGGGTTTCAATTATTTGAATCTCCTTGTTTAAATGTAGAGGGTTGTCTCATGGTGGGTTTCTTGCTTCTTAACACCAATGGTTTTGCAACATGGAATGTTACAAAATAGTATGAATGTCTTCCAAATCACACATTACATTGTTGTGTTTAAATTTCAGTTGATTGAAAAAAAAATTGCACAAAATAATTCTGAATGGGAAACACAGTGTTGGGTTTCAATTATTTGAATCTCCTTGTTTAAATGTACAGGGTTGTCTCATGGTAGGTTGCTTGATTCTTAACACCCAAATTTTTGCAACATGGAATGTTACAAAATATTATGGATTTCTTCCAAATCACACATTCTATTTTTGTGTTTAAATTTCAATCGATTGAAAAAAAAACTATACAAAATAATTATGAATGGGAAACATAGTGTTAGGTTTCAGTTATTTGAATCTCCTTGTTTAAGTGTAGAGGGTTGTCTCATGGTGGGTTTCTTTCTTCTTAACACCCACGGTTTTGCAACATGGAATGTTACAAAATAGTATGGATGTCTTCCAAATCACACATTCCATTGTTGTGTTTAAATTTGAGTCGATTGAAAAAAAATTGCACAAAATAATTGTGAATGGGAAACACAGTGCTGAGTTTCAGTTATTTGAATCTCCTTGTTTAAATGTAGAGGGTTGTCTCATGGTGGGTTACTTTGTTCTTAACACCCATGGTTTTTCAACATGGAACGTTACAAAACAGTATGACTGTCTTCCATATCACACCTTCCATTTTTGTGTTTAAATTTCACTTGATTGAAAAAAAAACTCGCACAAAATAATTCTGAATTGGGAACACAATGTTGGGTTTCAGTTATTTGAATCTCCCTGTTCAACTGTAAAGGGTCGTGTCATGGTAGGTTGCTTGATTCTTAACACCTAGGGTTTTGCAACATGGAATGTTACAAGACACTATTAATGTCTTCCAAATCACACATTCCATTGTTGTTTTCAACTTTCGCATGATTGAAAAAATCAAGGGAAAAAGATAATTGAAATTTGGAAAACACAGTGTTGGGTTTCATGTTATTTGAATCTCCCTGTTTAAATGTAAATGGATGTCTCATGGTGGGTTGCTTGCTTCTTAACACCCATGATTTTTCAACATGGAATGTTACAAAACAGTATGAATTTCTTCCAAATCACACATTCCATTGTTGTGTTTAACTTTTGCATGATTGAAAAAATCAATTGGAAAAAAGAAATGTGATTTGGAAAACATAGTGTTGGGTTTCAGTTATTGAATGTCCTTATTTAAATGTGAAGTGTTTTCTCATGGTGGGTTGCTTGCTTCTTAACACCTATGGTTTTGAAACATGGAATGCATTCAAAATCACACATTCCATTGTTGTGTTTGAATTTCACATGATTGAAAGAAAAGTGCAGAAAATTATTGTGATTCGGAAAACAAAGTGTTGGGTTTCAGTTATTCGAATCTCCCTGTTCAAATGTGAAGGGTTGTCTCATGGTAGGTTTCTTGATTCTTAACACCTATAGTTTTGCAACATGGAATGTTACAAGACAATATGAATGTCTTCCAAACCACACATTCCATTGTTGTATTTGAATTTCAAATGATTGAAAGAAAACTGCAGAAAATAATTATGATTCGAAAAACACAATGTTGGGTTGTTGGACTGTCTGTGTCCATCATGCATTTGTGTTATATTTTATGCATAGCTGGATTGAATTTATCACCTTTAATTTTCCTCGGTTGAAGTTGGAACGTCCTATTGGTTTCACGTGGGTGAGAGCAATGAAAGGACATTTTATCTATGTTTAATGAATGATTTTTTTCTTTTTCTTCACACAATCCACACTAATTTTAAGTATTCATCCAGTTATGTGATTTCCTAGAATGGGGAGAGGTTTGAAATGGAAGAAGCTAGATGAATTGCAAGTGCAAGCTGTACAGAATGGAGGCTTTTATTTTTTGTCTTTTGATTTGGAGTGGGCTACTATTTCCGTCAACAAGGATAAGGTCCCTGACCTTGTTGCAGCAATTCCTCTTATGAGACTTGGTCATTTCATTTGCGGTGAAATGTCCATTGAAGGTGTAGAAACCAAATTTGTGGACAAGAAAATAAGAGAACCTACCACTTCGTGTCCCGTCTACAATAAAACTTATAGAATTTTTTTTTAGTATAAGAGGTTTGTATATATCGACATTCATTTCTATGGTCGAATGATATTTTACTCTCTCTTGATTGAACATAATGAGATGATGCCTTTCTTGCACTTGTCAATATGATCCTAAAGATAAGAGAGACCAACCTCCACCAGAGAAGAAACCACATAGGATGTTTATACAAATGTGAGGTTGTCAATACCACTTCATGGTAAAGGTTATGGAAGGCAAACCCGATGTTTCCTATATTATCTATAAAGAAATTTTCCATGTTGATAAAAATGGTGAATTTTTCCATGGAATTCATGACACAAGTGGAGAGAAGAGTTCTATGTTTTCCACTAATCTATCCAAAAAGTGCAAAATCTATATTGAAAGCCTTTTGCTCATGGATTTAAGTGTCAATACAATAATGGATAGACACATTAGTGATCCTGTGTTATGTGGCATGATGTCCAAGAGAGATCAATTCCTTACAAGAAAGGATGTAATGAATGCCTAGTGAAAGGTGTGTTCTGCTCACATACAGAAACACAAAGTTGATTCAATGAGTATCCTACTGTGGAGTGGACAAGACTTTGACAACTTCTACTTTCAATAGCCCGATGGGAACAATACACCTTTTTTTATCGGGGTTTAGACTCCATGGATGTTAGATATGATGGTTAGCTACTTGCATAATTCAGTCATCTCTATGGATTCCATGTTTGCCACTAGCAAATATGAGGTGAGGCCTTACAAACATTGTCAAATAATTTTTTGTATATTCAATGATCTTCTTGGTTGTAAACTTCAAAATTCTCACTCTGAGTTGTTCTCTCTATAGTATCCATTGTATACTCTCCTCGTTTTCGATGAGCAACAGAGTGGTGTGCCAGTTTTATGGGTAGTCTCCTCATGAAACAATATTGAGGACATCTTTGCATGGCTATGCATATTGCTCAACTATGGAAGAAGAGCTAGGCCCAACTAGAGAATCAATGCATTTTTGACCGATGATGCGACTACAAAAATCCAAGCCATACAGTATGTGCATCCCTTTCTTCATTTGTGTAGCTTTCTCATTTTCTATTCATTTTCAATGCCACTTTCTCATGTAGTCGAGTGGTAAACAATATTGTTTGCATTGTCTATTAGGGTTTTCTTTCAATGTCATGTGCTTCTATGCCTTTGGCATGTCAAAAGGGCTTGGCTAAAGAATGTATATAAGTATGTAGCCAAGGAAAGGGTAATGGATGTCTTCCACAGTCTTGGAGTGATCATGATGGCAATCGGTGACACCAAAGATTGTGTCACTTAGCTATTGAACTCTTTCTTTCAGGAGTTCAATGATCAGCCCCGATTCTTAGAGTACTTCAACAAGACCTAGTGCAAAGGAGAAGTTCAAATTGGTGAGTTGACAATTTTTGTCACCTTGCATGTTTCACACCATTCAAATTCTTTGATGTCACCTCTAATACATTGTGGCTTACTTGACTATTAGATGTTTTTTTTCGCAACCATGTGGGCAAACAATTTTAGACTATTCCCACATGCCAACCAGGATACGAATCCAACCATTGAGTTGTACCATTGCACAATAAAAACTCGGTACTTGTGTGATTTTTCAAAAAAATGCAATAGGAGAATGGACTATTTGTATTACACACTTGTGTATAAAATGGAACCATTCTATAGGCAAAAGGAAAACTTGCAGCATTATGGTCTTTTGACAAACAAAAAGTATTTAAATATGTGATCTAGTGTGGAGTGGGCCAAGGCAATTCCAGATGATGACTATATTCTCGATGAAACAGATCCTGGATGATATTGGGTGAAAAGTCAAAGTAGGTCAATGTAGTACCTTGTTCAGAAATTTGGGGAGCGCCTTTTTGTTTGTGACTTCTCTTGGAGTTTGCAGGGGAACACTTGCAAACATGTCAGCAAGGTTGCTCACTTGATTAAAAGATCATCTGTCTTCGAAGGGGTGGTCCATGGTAAGTGAATTTCAGTTTGAATTGCATTACTATATTGGAGTCAATTGTGTTTTTCATTTTCTACAACCTAATACTAATTTATTTTGAGTTCTCATTTAGATGGGGGAGGTCAACCAATTGATACATGAATAGATTTGAACAAGACATTGTCAGAGGGGGCTGTAGAAGAAAACAATCCTAATGTTTTGACCCCTATGCAAGCTCCTTCTATGACTCATGTATATGATGAACATGTGGTGACAATTTCTCTTTGGAATGACACTAATGAACTCTTGAAGAAAGTGATGCATACACCACCACAATCTCTACAATAGGTGCAATCATACGCAAAATGTGTGGACAGGTTTCTAGAGGACCTACGGCAATCAAATGCATTTCTGTTTGAATTCATTCTAGATCTTGATAAAGCTACAACTACCACCATTCGCATGTGTCCATGGTTTAGTGGAACTAGGGATCATCATCGATGTCCAACCCAGCATATGAAGCATTCCACACAATAGTTAGATCACTTAACCCCTTTGGATGACTCCTTTCCCTTGTCCATGAACAATAGTTTGAATTTTAATGTCAATATGCAATTTGAGACTTCAGGTGCAAATACTATTGATGTGGCAGAGGATACAACATATAATATGGGTGAGTATGAGAAAACCCATTTCAATTTCTTTATTGTAATAGGAAATGGTATTGCAGATTTATTTTTTCGAGTATGTGCTTGTACCATATCATAAATTTTATGATTTATTTTATGGCTTTTTTTGTTCACTTCAGCATTCCAATCTCAGGAAAGGAGTCCTTGCTGGTGACTATCTTTCGTAGGTGTAAACCCAATGGAAGGTATGGTTCAAATTTAATAACTTTGCTTACATAAGTCCAATTTTTTGTATGAAATTATGAAATTTAAGAAGTGTATCTGTTGAATCATGTAGGGGAAATGAACCATTCAATGTTTGGTTGCTGATCTTTAGAAAATACAGAAGATTTCCAATGAAAAAGGATGCATACAAGTTGGTAATTGAGGAAAGTTCATTCAATGGAGCTGAAAGTCTGTTCCTAAAGCATGGGAAGACATTTGTAAACATGTTTCATATGGTGATAGAGCATGGGAAGGTTTTGAATATAGTATTCTATTAAAGCCTCATTTGTTAGAGCTTTTTTTGTGCATAAAGGATTTAGTAGATCAGCATTGGCTTGAGCCTTTGTATTCGTAAAAGTAGATGATTCCTCAGTTATGAGAGTTGTCAAAGGATTGTTTCAAGTCATTAGGTGTTTTGATGATGATTTAAGACCCACTCCTTTGTAAATTTGGGCTAATTGAGTGCATTTCCAGTGGTATAGTCATGTTTTCAAGCATTCTTTTCAAAACAATAGCATCTGAATTTTTGATATGTAAAGATTGGCACAAATGGGTTTCTAGAACAAAAAATACCTTATGGAACAAACACTTCAAACAAGATCTTCTTAGTTGTCATGGACCCCAAAATAGGCCTATTTTACAAACAGACTAACTAAGCCTAAAACATTCTTCAAACATGACTAATTAAGCCTGCAAAAACTTAATCTTACCTTAAAATTTGTTGCCCCCAAGTTTGATAGACATTCACTTATGAAACCCACCATATTTCACCTAAAATTTTCCTTACAAAAGATGTGTGATGCAATGGATTTAATCAGCAATGTGATCTTCGTCACTCGGGGAATGATTCTGATAGATTAGGTTTTGTTGTTGGGAAGATGGTTTTCTATAGGGAGAAAGGAATTAGGTGGTTTGAGTTGCTGCCCCTATATACTGTGAGTGGAAAGGAGCATGACAAGTGAGGTTTAAGGTTAGGGTTTCATAAAAAATGTGAGGGAAGTGATATCCCTTGTTCTTTTAAGCATGTACAGGCCTGAATAAAGGTGTTTGAATTGGTTTGAAGGTTTTAGAAAGAGTGGAATATAGTTTTCCAAGTTACCCTCATGTCAATTGCTTGAAACAAGGGTTTCATGAATAGGCATTTTGGAAAGATAGTCTATGCAAACCAAGTGTGCATTTGGTGGTTTTGAGGCCTTGTGAGACCTAGCCTATTGGTTTCCTGGGCTGGTTGTATGATTTGAGTGGTGTGTTTTCTGAAATTTGGCATAATTGGCCTTGTCGACAATGTTATTTCTTGTTTTTGTGCAAGTTGTTCCAAAAGAGCCATATGTGGGTTTCAAGTATGTTGAGGGAGACTGAAATGGTTCTCTACAATGATGATTATTTTTAGGGGTTGTTAAGAGTTTGAGATAGTTAAGTTGACAAATTTGAGTGTGTTTCCATCATGCAACTGTTATGTGGATTTTGTGTTTGGAAAATATGAAGACATATTGAAATGGAGTGTTTTGTGAAAGAAATGGTTGCCACAAAACAAGAAGGTGAACTTCGAGACCCTATTTTGTTACAGTCTATAGAAAATAAAAATGTCAGGCACAACCCACTGTGTTTTCCATCCTGCAACTGTGATGTGAATTTTTTGTTTGTAACAGAAATATATTTTCTATAATTCATTAGTTCAACTCATCTGATTGCAACAAATAGAATGCTCAAATTATTTTCCATGATGGAAAAGACACTACCCATACACAGTTAGTTAGTTATGAAAAGTTTTCTTTTTCTTTCAAATTTGTTTTACCAACTATTTCATGTGTTTTTAATTAGAGAATGTTGTTGTATGTGTTAAAATTTTTGTTCTCTTTCCTTTTAGACATTGTTCTTCCTGATGTTTGACTCGTGCATTACCATATGCCCATTCAAGATACTGCACGTGTTGCCTCATTCGATTCAAAATAATAGGTACAATCTCTTTAGTGCATACATTATCTATATCTTCCAATTTTCTCGCTTATTTTTTCACTGTTTCCATTGCATTGACAATGTATTTCTAATTAGACAATGCAAGTCTACCTTCTAAAAAAGTTGTTTTGTCTTTAATTTCAGGAATTTTACAACCTGTTACTACAGTTCTATAGAAGATGTCCCACAATTTTTGAGCATGGGTGGCTAGTTGTTTGACCAACTACCACCTGTATCTACCATGCAATATTATTGCTCGAATTGAGGAATTCAGCCTCCTATACAGGTTGTGGGAACAAATGTTAAGGAGAACTAATAGAAAAGGGCCAAACCACACAAATTTGCACTATGATAATTATGCTCACTTCTTCAATAGCGTCTTTGGTGTATGGGAACATATGGGCATGGACGTTCAATATTACAATCTACGAATAGAGATTTTCAATTTATGTGATTGGCTAATGTCTCTTTGCCAAGAAATTCAAGACCTTTTCCTAGCTAGATGCATCTGGAAGGTGTGCATTAGACCAATAGTTATCATACACAGGCACAGTCTTATGGATCAACTAAGCATGAGGCTTATGAGATTCCTCAAGGGGGAATCGCTAATTAGTAATCACAAAGGTCCTGTGGAGGAATGGTTGTTGGCAATGTTCAAATTCAACCACATTGTCAGGTTTGAGATCCACCGTGTCAAGCCCTCCTTTAGGTTGCTACATGAGAATTATGGGGTGCCAACATTGTATGCTATCAATTCCACCTTGACAATCAAAGTGCGGAAAATTCTTCCAGATGCTAACAATGCGAAGATTATACCTATTCATAAATGGTTGACATAGTCCTCAGTATTACCAGTATTAAATGTGGATTGTAATTTTCTTCAGATTGTATAATATTGACTTGAAATGTTCTTACATTTAATTGTGTGATGTGCATTGTTCTTATAAAATTTGATGGTGAACTTGAATACACTATTTTTTTACAGTTTATGTTTTTCATTATGCAACTTTTCTTGTGCATTTTCTCCTGGAAACATATAAGGATATTGAAATAGAATGTTTGTTGCAAGTAATGGGTTGTCAGAGAATATGAAGGTAAACTTTAATACACTATTTTTTTATAGTCTGCATAACAAAAAAAACTCTCTTAGAACAAGATTTCAGAGGTGAGGGACAACCCTATGTGTTTTCCATTCTACAACAATTTATTTAGCATAGTGTGTTGCAAACATAAAAGGAAAGTGAAATGGAATGTTGAAATGGAAATGGAATGTTGAAATTGAAATGGAATGTTGAAATGGAAATTCAAAATCTATAAATGTCTCTATACATTGGTGACTTGATGAGTTTTGTTTTCGGAATATGAGTCCTTGTTGTGTAATTTTTTTTGCAGAGGTTTTTGGGCATAGGTGACTCCATTCCAAGATAGGGATTGATGAATTTCTGAGTATTTGGATACCATTAATTGATTGTCCCGTCAGGATAGTGTAATGCCCCACCAAGTAACCTTAAAAGGAAGTTGCAATTAACATCATAAGCGAACCAATTTTTTTTTATAAAGTGCATTTAACATACACATTCACTTACTAGTTAACAACAACCTCTAAGGCTACAAGGTTAGTATTACTTAAACCCACACATACATATTACATATAACCATAGCATTATGAACCTTATGATATAAACATCATACATCATAAGAATACCACATAACATAATAAGATAATCAACCAAGATACAATCTCATAAACATTATCTTAATCCAATAGATACATCACTCATTCCCAGAATGAGGCAATAGTACAAAAGATTACAATTACAAAATTCCACCTCATAAACATAAGAGGGATAAAATAACTTATACAAGTTAAAATATTACAATGCAAGATAATACAATAAGAACCGCAAGCTGTCCATCTGGATGTCTCGCCACTAAGTACTGAAGATTGATGGGGACCCAATGGTTTTGGTGCATGTTCCACCCAACCAATGTGGTACCCGAAGGCCCACCCCCCATGCTAGGAGATAGTAACAAAGTAACATGGACAAAGATCTACTACCTCTTAACCAAAGGCAGACTCAAATTGACTCATACTGTTATAACCAACTAAATGAATTAACAAGTACGAATCAAGTACAACTCAAGTATAATACAAGTACAAATCAAATACAATACATGTACAAATCAAGTACAATATAAGTACAACTCCAACATCACTGAAATAGGTCACATTGCTTCCAGACATAAAGTAGATCAAGTATGTTCAAATAACCATACACATAAAATAATTAACAACAGTTGTCATAGATAAAGTGTCATCGCAAGGTTTGTCATGAGATCTCCTCTGGGCATTCTTCATAGGCTCCGACACAAATAATCCTGGTGGCCTCAACCGAATCCCGACACTCATACTCACTCAAGTGGAATCAACTACTTCTCGCAAGAATAAGATAGTTGATCTTGCCATTCCAAGCCTTCCCACTCATCCCAAGTCTAAACAAGCCCTTGTGTCTATGAGTGAGGTAAAATTGTCTTGATTAGTGAGAAGTTAGTCTTAATCTTCTAAGTACATTATTTTAATTATCACTTGTTTAAATCACTCCTGAAGGTTATCCAGTTTACCTCTTTGGGCTCTGGCGCCTAACAGAAGCCACTCTTCTATTCGACAACACACGCCCAAACAATCCACCAAGGGAACCACAAGTGCATACCAACTAAGCATCATAATCCACTCCAACACAAGGAGAATACAAATAATAGAACTCACTCCAAACATCTTGGAGGAAACAAACACATAGTCCACTCCTTTCATAGGAGGTAACAAGATGAAACCACATAACAAGGTCACTCCATACAAGGAGACACAGATCCTATAATCCGCTCCTAAACCAAGAAGGTGCAAACATCCCCGTTCGTGAAAATCGGATAAAATTGAAAAGACGCCATGCACTACCCAAGGGAAAACAACAGGATGGCATAAAGATTCAACAACTCTTATCTTCTAAGTTGTTCTAGAAGACTTATAATTTAGGACTAACACTAAATCCCAAAACCAACAATGCAACTTGATGACATAGCAACAAAAGCATTCAAGTCATTAATCAAATCTAATATTTGGATTTCTTAAATCCATACTCATTCATTAGGTAGTGTTGACAAAGTCAAAGAAATGATAACTAAATCATCTAAAATAATCATAACCCCTATTTCCCTTTTCATTATTAAAAATCTAAAACAATTAAACTTACTTCCCTTTACTGAATACAGAGAATTAAATCCTTTAAGATAATCATGAGGAAGATACTACTTTTGGATATACTAAATCCATACCTCTTTCATAATCCAATCACAATGATTCAATTAATCTAACTAGAAATTAATAAATAACATAATTGATTGTCTCATCAATAATTGACCACGCATTCATATTGTTTCTAATTAAATCTCATTAATTAAAACAAACATTTAAATATAAATATTTCTATAATTCTTCAATATATTTAAATATCTTTTGACCTATCAATTTTGACCATACATTCAAAACTTATCATTTAAATTCTTCATGCAAAGCTAAATTGCATGCACTTAAATAAAACAAGGTAAATACTGATTGAAAATACTCATAGATATATATATACATTTCAATATATTTTTTTCAATCATATTAACAAAATAAATGTTTCCTTTTAAATCAAGTAATTACTTCTATTAAAAAAATATCTTTCTCTATTCATTTTCTACGCATACTAATCATTTCTTTTAGAACACTAATAATACCCAATTTGCAACAACAGAATAAAATAATATAAAATATTATTTATTCTCTCACATGGATATATACCTTCAATATATATATACTAAATATAAATTAATATATTTAAATATATTTAATCATTAACATATGTTCTATTCTTTACAGAATATCAAATTGTTTAATTCAAAATAAAATACCCCTTATCATCAATATTCCAAAATATAAATATATTTTTCCAATTAAACCAAATTAATAATTGGACCTTTTACATATGAATTTAAATTCCACAATTAAATTTTAAATTATGCATTCTTTAAATCAAATATTTAACTCCTTCAATTAAGCTTTAACATGCCATATAAAAATAAACAATAATTTCTCCATACGTTTATAATTTTAATTCCACTAATCTAATATACAAATTTTATTTAAAATAATATAAATAAATATAATACTTTAGTATTATAAATTATAATATAAAATATTATTAAATAATATTTTAATATTATAATAACAATACCTAAAATATTAATATTTATAATTATCAATTTATTATTATTTTATTTTCAGAACAACCATGGGAAAATAACTTAACAGTAGTCTCATGTTTCAAGCATAACTCAAAAACTACGATCTAGGTATTTGTGATTTTTGGATAGAGGTAAGAAAATTTCCAAGTTCAAAAACCCTTTAAATTTCCTGAAAACCCAGTTTGCGAAAGTAAAGTTATAGGCGATGCAACCAGACCATTTTACCATGAAAATATAACTATACTGCAGATTTTAAAATCCGTTTTTTGATAATAAACAGAAAATTTCATTTTCTAAAAAGATTCTAAATGCATTGTTCAATCTCTATGTTTGATTTCAATAACAATAAAATCAATTTCTCCAAATAATTTAAATTCAACTAAGGTTTTCACAATTTTCACTCAAGAATTTTCACAAGCAAAGGCTGTAAATTTATTTAATTCTTTTCTTCTAATATCAAGTTTGTTTTCTAAAATAGATTTAACAAACAAATCTTTAATCACTACTATTTAAAAAAAATAATAATCAAGAACAATAAAACACAAAGAGGAAAACCTGGTACAAGAAGCTACAGGAAGAGATGAATTTTTGATGCAAGCCTCCTCCAAAGATTTCCTGAAGTTTCTTCAATCCTCCAATGAATCCAATCCAAAACCAAAACAAATGCAAACAATCTTTCCTTCAATCAATTCTACAATCAAACTTTCTTCAAACCTTTGTGCAAATTTTCCAAAATTTCTTCCCTGCTGTAAAAATGTATTTTTCTAAAAACTTTCTGCCCTAAAATTAAAACATGTATTCCTTATAAATCAAAAATACCTAATTCAACCCTAATTCACATTACATGCAAATTAGATATTTCAATTTCAATTTCAATTTCAATTTCACCTTCAATTTCAAATTTCACTTTTTGAAAACCCACTTTCAATTTAAAATGCAATTTTAAATAATAAATTAATTTCCAAAGTTGCAACCAATTTCCCAAATAAACATTTAATTACAATTTCTAATTTAATTCCCACACGTTGAAATTAAATTCCAAATTTAATTTTAATTCTTTTATTTCCTTTCATTCTCTTGCATCATGTTTAATTAATTAATTTAATTATTTAATAACTAAATTCAACCCCTTGGATCAAATTTAATTAATTAAATAAACTAAATATAATTAATTAATTTAAGTATAAACTTTTATCCACATTGCATTATTTAAATTAAATAATCATCAACATGATTTAAATGCAATTATTCCAAATATCTATTTCCCAATCAAAAATTCTTCATAATTAAATAACGTCAAAGCAAGACCAAACAATGACTCGACACACACAAATGATGACACAATAAGGCTAGGGTGTAAACTTGACACATGTTACCTAGCTACTATCTCCCGTTCAACTTAACCGTTGGATCAACACGCTCAAACCTGTGAAACTAGGTGGAGTCGGTGTCATGTACCTGCAATCCTGCAACGAAGTAAACAACATCATACAATATATCCAGCATATAATACACACCGTGAAGAAGGAATTACGGATTCGCAAGGCGCTCGCAAGCGAGTGATGCGAACTCGTCCTCTTCACCCATACACTCATCAAAACTGACACTTCCATCATAATTCAAATAATCTCATAATAATATCTCATGCTAACTCTACAACATCATTAATCCATAATGCATGTGAAACAATAATCAGATAACTACATCCCACAATAATATTTGTCACTCAATAGTGATGATCAAAACATCATAACAAAATGTATCCAGTATCAAAGTAACTGCAACCAAACATAGCATAAAGCAACTTGAACAAGAAATAAAACGGAAGGGTATTACAGATAGAATTGTCAAAAGGCGTAGATTGAACAGTATTTGGAGTGTTTGGAATTTCCTTCCTTGAAAGGCTAAAAATACATTGAAGATTAATTCAAACAGAGTAGTTTGCATGCCATGGAACTAAGTTAAGAGTGTAAGAGAGTCTTTTGTTGTTGTTTGTCAAATTGAATGATTAAAGGAAACCTAATTAGGTCGGTTAAAGACAGTCTATTTTGAAAGTTCACATATCAAGATGTTTAAGTCGAGGATTTATTTCTATCAGTCATTTATTGTTGGCTGAAAGGTGGATTTTTCCAGTTTATTCATCTGACTTGTTTTCAATAACATAGCGTGTTGAGTTGTTTGACCCCTGCAATGTCATCAAACATTTCTTGCAAGCAAGGGTAGTTATAAAATATGAATCTGAAATTCAATACATTGTCTTCTTATGGTGTGCATAACACTAATTGCTGTCTTTGAACAAGATTTGAAAAGTCTGGGACAACCCAGTGTGTTTTCCATCCTATAATAGTTATGTAAAATTTGTGTTCGAAACATATGAATAGGTAGTGAAAAAGACTATTTTTCTTAAAGTAAGGGGTGTCATAAAACAAGAAAGTGAAGTTGAAAACATTATTTTGTTACATTCTGGAAAAAATAAGAAGTAAGCCACAACCCACTATGTTTTCCATGATGCTATTGTTATGTAAATTTTTCGTTGGAAACATATGAGCAAATATTGAAAAAGAGTGTTTTTCTCAAAGTAAGGGTTGTGAAAAAACAACAACGTGAACTTCAAAACATTCATTTCTCACATCCTGCATAATGTATTGGAAGCATATGGGCAGATATTCAAGATGAGTGTTTTTCTCAAAGTAAGGGTTGTTAAAAATTATGAAGCTCAACTTCAATACATTATCTTCTTATAGTGTGCATAACACTAACTGTTGTCTTTGAATAAGATTTGCAAAGTCTGGGACAACCCAGTGTGTTTTCCATCCTGCAACAGTTATGTAAAATTTTTGTTTGAAACATATGAATAGATAGTGAACAAGACTATTTTTCTTAAAGTAAGGGGTGTCATAAAACAAGAAAGTGAAGTTGAAAACATTATTTTGTTATAGTCTAGAAAAAATAAGAAGTGAGCCACAACCCACCGTGTTTTCCATGATGCTACTATTATGTAAATTTTTTGTTGGAAACATATGAGAAAATATTACAACCTTACTTTAAAGGTTTTCTAGAAGGATGAATAGGGTATTCTAATCCACCAATATATGTTTTTCTTTGTCATTTCCATTTAGGTAAAGGTACACCATGAAAATGAATACTTTACCATTCACATTGTTGTCATTACCATATGGTTAAAGGTACATAAAGGGAATCAAGGGTGCATTACTTGATTGAGATATTTTGATGGGCCTATTGTGATCACCTTTGTAATTGTTGACATTAATCTTATTTTCATCATTCTTTTCTTGAGGAATTTAGCTTGTTCATTCGAAAGTTGATTTGATCTTGTGAGTGACTCATGGATAGTCCTTATTTTTATTTTCGAGGATTGAGACCCAACATATTTTATAGGCTATTCTATATATAATATGCATTACAAATGGTGAATTTAAAAAATTAGTATATCATTGGTTTCCCTAGGGTACTAAGATATGTCTATTTCTTATTGACCATGTGTTTTGATCAAGCTAAATAGATATTATCTATTTCAACACACACCACCATCCATAGAGAGTCCAAAGAATACAATTTAGAAATGGCTAGCAAAGAAAAGGTAAACTAAGAAATTCAACCCACTTTAACACTTTAAACTAGTCTATAAGAGAATTATTCTATCCACTTATATGGATTATCACAATCCAAAACTATATTAGCTACACTTGATGGGTTTCAAATCCCATACCTCATGGATTGTTTTTTAAAATAATTTCTCAAATTTCTTGATAAATGGTGACATCAATTGTTCCCATACCAACCACTTTAGCATTAAAAACTAAATGTAAAGTGCAAGCTCTAGAGTAATTTAGTTATCAAGCATGTTTGATGATTTTTAACATGAATGAACATAAATACCATAACCAGATCACAGAGACTAAGAACATTATAGAAACCCAAAAGCTGAAATATTTACAAGATAACATAATCTTACGATAACTTTAAAAGTGAATGACATATGATAAATAAATGAACATGAGGACCAAAACACTTCAGTGATACTGAATTCCTTCAACAACATGCATAAATAGTGTTCTCCTTTTTTTAATAGAAAGAGAACTGTCTTCATAGCTGTTTCAACTCATATAATTGTATTTGCATATATAGTCACAATTTTAGGTCCTTATCACAATATGCAAGGTGACTGGACATGAAACAATATGTAGTGTACTAGACTTGAAAAACACTTGTATTCCAAGTCAAGTGATTGTCAAAGAACTGAAATGAAGAGACCATCAACTAAATTACCAAACCAATACTACTAACTTGTTTACCAATCAAGAACATCTTATTGTCTTATTGCTTTCACATTAATGCCAACACATGCTAGAGGGGACAACACAAGAGTTATGTAAAATTTGTGCTCCAAACATATGAACAGATAGTGAATAAGACTATTTTTCTTAAAGTGTGATATGAAATGGATAACAATTATGTGTTCCAATGACATGAAATTAGTATATATGTTCAACGCAATTGTTCAATAGTAAAATAATTAGAGAAGCCCATGAAAAGTCTTGTATGAAATATATAACACCATAGTGTTGAAACATATGCAAATGGTGTATCTCTACACCACAATTGTTCAATATTCAAATAATTAAACCCATAGAGCAGAATCAGTATTCAAAGCCTATCTCATCAATTCCTACTTTGCATATTCCTTGCAATCGAGTTCAGGTCTGCGTAAAATATGGCACGTTTCTTAGGGTCCTTGTGTATTTTGGGAGGGGTGATTCCAGATCCATGAACCCTCGCAAATGATGAATGTGAAACAATAGATTTATTTCTAGTCTATGCTTTTTCGGTGTCAGGTTTAACACCTTCAACCTATAGAAAAAATTAATTTGAATTAATGTATGCATGAAAAAAATATACGTAATATGATACATATACATCAACATATCATTTATGTGTACCTCTAGAAGAAAATGCTTCATCTCGGCGAGCTACCATATGACAAAGCTTCCCACACACTCTTTGATGGTCTCTGTGCTAAGCATGGAAAAAGGCACGTAGCATTGACCATCAATGGCCTCAATAATGTGGACTCTCACACAATTTTCTGGGTGCTTCAAGCAATGGGTGTGAGTGTCTTTGTCGACAACATGTACAATGCCTTTGACAACCCATTTATGCGGCCTCCAAAGGTCAATGTAATCACCAACCTTAAAATTTATGTCATTGAACTCTATCATTTGTTCATCCACTGGATTTTCCTGTAATGGAAATGTCATTGACGTGAAGCATAATTGAAGGCACACTAGAATTTTCCTTAAAAAATAAGAAAAGAAGCATGGAAGTGTGTTTGGTCTCATACCAATATAGATGGCATGTCGTAGCTCTCCTTGTCCCCATTTCCATCTTTATTGCAATCTCCCCCTTGCAGGCCAGCATTCTCCTCCTCCTCGGGTCCATCCTTATTACCCTCTCCCACTTGCAAGCCACTTCTCTCCCCGTCCCCATGTCCATCTCTATTAGCTAGTTCCACATTCAAGCCAGTGTTCTCCATGTCGTGATGACCATATATGTCACCCTATCCCACTTCGAGGCAAGTGCTCTCCCCATCCACATGTCCATCTCTATTATCCTCTCATTTCAATTGCAATGAAATCACCAATTAGGTCAAGGCCATCACTTTGTTCTTCATCCTTTCCCTATAATATAAATAATTCATAGGTCATTTCAAATTTAGCTACATGCAACCAATTCATTGAAATAATCAAAACAAACATTAAATAAAAGAATTGCAATTCACCATTTCGTCTAGTTCCTCCATGTCAAGGCACCTTGACATGTTTAATTACATATTCTCCTTCTTCTTCTTCTTCTTCTCAACATTGTTAGATGGCAGGTCGGGAGGAACAACATCATCTTTTGCTTCCATGAGCAATGGTTCACCATCGAAAATCACAAAACTTGCTCAAGGGGAATAGTTCATTATTCATTGTTTTGGTGTAATAGGAGGAATTGAAATGTTGCACCAAACTCAGATGCATGCAACCAATTCATTCAAATAATCAAAACAAACATTAGAGTAAACAAAAGATACCGATATCACCATTTGTTTTCATTTCTTCTTCAGAGGGTGCCTTGAAACATTCAACCATCTAGGATGCTTATTTTGAATGTTAGACATAGGGGTGGGAGGAACAACATCATCTTTGCCTTTTGTGGGCACAACTTCCTGTGAATGAACCCTACTCTGTTGGGGGAAGAAACATCTTCTTGACCAATACCCTATCATGTCATGTAAGCTAACGTTAAGTGAACCTTGTATGCATCAGAAAAAAAAATATGAAGCAAGGAAAATTCACATTTAATAGTTTAGTTTGACATTACCATTCCTTTTTCTCTCTTTCTCTCCTGCAATTGTAATATTCTTTGCCTTCTCTGCTCCTTCATCTCTTCATTGTTGTATAATGCCATTTGCTTCTTCACCTAGTCCTTTCCTTCTTGGGGAAGTTGAAGGAAGTTTTGTTTCCCATACTTTTGATAGACACATCTAATAACATGCTTTTGTTGCATCTGCCGTTATAGATTCATTTGATACTTTGTATTTTCCACCTTCTTTAGAAGGTACTCTTTCAATTTATCAGGGGGAGGAGTGGGTTTTTTTGGTTCCCCCCAACACAACTTGGCCATGCTTTGGTGCCTCAAGAATAGGAAGGTGCTGATGCTAAAACCTATGCATGTTGAACACTCTCTAATCATAATAATTTCTCATACATTCTTCTACAATACAATAATATATATCTACCATTCACCGTTTCTCTTCTGTATTCAACAGCAACTTGCACAACAAATTTGAAAAAGAAAATCGCTTAATATATATTTGATATTCAAACAAATTGAATGCACAACATATACACATAGCCAAATGATGCAATAATTCAATTATTATATCTACCTTCCCATCCACCACATCACCCCGTGCTTCATTGGATCCCTCTCCATCCTTAGGGTCTCCCTTTGCATGCTTTTCCTTTTGGTCATGGACTATGGCAAGAGTGAGATCATCTCCCTGATTATTTTCCTGAATCAAAGGAATGATATACTACCAAAATAAGAATATTTGTAATAGACATGGTATTTTCTAACTAAAATCAAAAAGAATTTTGATTGACACATATGAAGGGAAGGGCAATTGCAAGTTCACAATCAATTACCAAACATGTCATTTCTTAGGGTTCACCGTTTTTGTAAACCGGGGGGACTTCCTCTGTACCGTGGTTGCTACCTCATGAATAAAACATTCCCACTTTCTAGTCAACGTCATAACCACTTATGAGAGATTAAAATTTTACATTTGATTGCATCTTGTAATTACCAAATCTTACCTGCACATTTCATGAATGCGACCACCTCGAAGAAGATGTGCTACTCCTCAACATTTCAAGTGTGTTGTCCACGTCAATGAAATTCTTCACTATAGGAAGCAATTTTTGTTTTATAGCATGCATCCTTGGTTTCCTGTAAACTATAAAATTCTTGCAAGTGTTATGGAAAGTTAAAGTTCCAAAATTTATTGCACCATTTTGCAGTAATCAAGCATATATTTTTTCAATGAAAAGAAGAATTTGAAACACACAACCCGTGCAATGTTGTAAAATTCTATACAAGTAACCCACTTTTTTTTACAACATGCAATTATTTTTTCCCGTTATTATTGTCAATCATGTGAAGATACTGAATTACAATTTATACCATAACTAACAGTTGTAATTTTTGGTGGTCCCATTTTTACATTCATACAGTGTAAATAAGAAAATCTTTTCAAGACACTCAAACTGTTATCCAAATTTTTAGGTTGGAAAACATAGGGTGTTATAAACCATGCAACCCAAAAACTATTCTAAAACCCTTTACAAGAAACAACCCTATTGGTTACCCCCCCGCCTCAATTTGGTTAACACGGTTTTCCCTCGCTTCTGTATTTTTCTTCAAAGACAACACTTTCTTTTATGCAAACTATAAGAAATTTCAGATTAGTTCCATTACAAAAATATTAAAATACAATTAAATATTGTATTTGTAATTTTTAATTTTAAAAAAGATTTTTAAATTAAAATAATAACAATGATACCTGAATGTTATTTATAAGATTTCCAAGGCTTTTCATTTTATGGTGTGGCCACCTAGGAATCCCAAACTCTCTGCACCTTTTTTTGAGAACTGTGAGGCCAACCTTAAGCTCCTTGGCTGCTTGTGTAATGGGCATATGGAAATATTGAAACAGTTCACTGTAACTGATATCAGATCTCTGTTGATACTATTATTTTAATTTAAAAATGTTTTTTAAAATTAAAAATTACAGAGATCTGATATCAGTTACAGTGAACTGTCTCAATATTTCCATATGCCCATTACACAAGCAGCCAAGGAGCTTAAGGTTGGCCTCACAGTTCTCAAAAAAAGGTGCAGAGTGTTTGGGATTCCTAGGTGGCCACACCGTAAAATGAAAAGCCTTGGAAATCTTATAAATAACATTCAGGTATCATTGTTATTATTTTAATTTAAAAATGTTTTTTAAAATTAAAAATTACAAATACAATATTTAATTGTATTTTAATATTTTTGTAATGGAACTAATCTTAAATTTTTTTATAGTTTGCATAAAAGAAAATTTCTTATAGATGAGGAATAAATTTCTTAGTTATTTTTTGCAGATACCCGTGAAGAAATTCCCACTTTCATCACACCATCAAGATAGTTCCCACTTCCATTATACTATTTTACATTCATTCATGAATACAAAACTGATTATGGTGAATCAAGTTTTCCTTAGTATGGAAACAAAAAACTCCAAGAACCAACTTCAGTCATCAGAAGCTTGATATGGGTTGATACTTGATAAAGAGAATCTGTCAGCCATCTGTACTGTACATGAACTTGGAACAACTATGCTCCTTGAAAGTAATGGAGTGAAGCATAAAGTGCCAATTTTCAATACAATAGATGAAGAAATAGATCAAAATACATAGACGGTATGTTAAGGATTAGATTTAATTATTTTGAAATCTCCTCAAAATTTAAATCTTTTGGGTGAATTTGAATTTAATTCTAATTCAAATTGGAGCTATTGGAAGTGATAATTAATGTAAACTTGGGAGACAAAATCCCACACCTAGGCATGAAGGGGATATTCTTGCGATATGTAGTTTCATATTACATTAAAAAAAATCAGCATTGAATGGCTAATGTGGTGGTAGTCACCTGGGAGAAGGAGTGGTGTAGTGGGATTGTACAGAGGGAGAATTTGGAAAAATATAATTGGTAGAGAATATTTTCACATTCATATTTTATAACAACCCATCACATGCACCAAACATTCCATTTGAATATTGTAATAATACGTTTCGAAGAGAAGATGCACAAAAAAATTTGCAAGATGGAAAACACATTGGGTTGTCCCACACTTTTTAAATCTTGTTCAATGACAACACTTAGTGTTATGCACACTATATGAAGAGAATGTATTGAAGGTCACTTTCATATTTTATAACTGCCCTTGCTTGTAGCAAAATTTGCACAAAAAAAAAAGAAGTTGCAATATGGAAAACCGAGAGGGTTGTCCCTCGCTTCTGAAAAGCTTAAATAATTATGGTTATTAAAAATCTTTAGGATCATTTAGGTTATATATAATGGGAGCAAGCTAACTCCTAGACAAAATTCACATATGTATATAACATAGGATATGCCCCCATACCACATGGAGAAAAGAGTTGCAACAGAAGAGGTGGGACCCGTGACGGAAAAGGTTATCGGATGAAAGGAAAGACTTGACGGCCGAACATCTCATCTCGTTTGTTGTTTGTTGTCCCGTCCCTAGGAAATCATGTCAGCTCTAGTGGGTTTTCAAAATAATTGTTCGGCATGGATGGACAAAAATAAAAAAATGTGGCATTCAAAACCATTATTAGCAAATATCAAAAAGCCCAGACGAGGTCCCATTTTCTCCATTTTTGGACAGTGACATTTTGGTGGATAGCAAGGGCAGGAGTTGTAGGCATGTGAAGCTCCTTAAGGTATGTATATCCACTCTGTGTATGTGCCATTTTTCCATTCTACCATGAACACTAGAGAAATGAATGACCATTTGTTGCGAGGTTTTCGTTGTGTGATTTTCTATTGAGGATTTTTTAATTTTGTTTCCTGTCGTCTGCTAGTTTTAAAAATTTGTGGTTGCCGAATGAAATAGACGATAACCCATCATGGAAATATGAGTGAAATAATTGAATAAGGTTTACAGAGACCACAAAGCATTGTGAAAATCAAAATAATTGAATAAGGTTTACAGAAGGAACCCACGAAAAAAAAAGGTTTCCATTTGAATATCGTAATACGTTTCGAAGAGAAGATTGACAAAAAATTTGCAGGATGGAAAACACACTGGGTTATCCCACACTTTTCAAATCTTGTTCAATAATAACAGTTAGTGTTATGCACACCATAAGAAGAGAATGTATTGAAGGTCACCTTCATATTTTATAACTACCCTTGCTTGTAGCAAAAGTTGCACGAAAAAAAGAAGAAGTTGTATGATGGAAAACCCAGAGGGTTGTCCCTCACTTCTCAATTCTTCTCGAAAGACAACAGTTTTTGTTATGCACACTGTAAGAACACATTGTATTAATGTTCACCTTAATATTTTATAACAACCCTTACTTGCACCAAAGATTCCATTTCAATACCATTATACATTTCGAACACAAGATGCACAAAAACCGTTGCAGGATGGAAAACACACAGGGTTGTCCCCCCTTCCCCCCACCCCACCGCGACAAAATTTCATTACAAATGGGAAAAATTCAATCATACCTTTATCGTTTCTAAAGCATGCACTTCTCTCCATCATACATAGATGAAACCTTCCAAAAACACAGAGTTGAGTGGATGAGATTGTGGAAGAGGTGGTGATGTGTGCTAGAGAGAAGAGCTTTTTTTTACACATTATATATACACATGCGGTATGTTGGCCCCCAACTAGTGACCAACTGGTGGATGAAACATTGGACTGAGCTCCCAAACCAAACCATAAAAAGAGTTACTCTACAACTCATGGATTTTCCTTGTCGATAAGCTATGTCATGCAACAAAAATTAAACCATCACTAACAAACATGGTCCCCATGCATATAACATGTCACTATTGCCACCATTCTAACTAGCATCTACTACCATCCAACCAAAAATCCATGTCCTCGATGGTCTAGAATGACTACCCCGGCTATCATAGTGCATAGTAGGTGGTCAAAATGCTCGTATCGTGTGACCAAGTTCTCCCATATGATCACATACCTTTCAATCCACAGATCCCTGGCATTCTCATATACGTACTAGGTGGTCAAAGCTTGATATTCCCGGCTTGGATCATATCTGACCCACTCACCTCGGATTGGTAGTCGTAGGATCCTATAAACATCCTCTAATGTGATAGTAGCCTCTCCTATAGGAAAATGAAATGAGCATGTCTCAAAATTCCACCTCTCAGTAAGTGCAGTATTTTGGAAGAATGAAGAAGAACATATCATTATGTAGTTTTGTGTTGTCATTGATGTCACCATGTTATATGAGTTGCAACTACATGTTTAAGTTTAGGGTTGATCTAGTATTTTGAACCAGTATGCAAGTATTATCCTTTGGTATTTTAGTCTGCAATCCTCTGTTGATGATTATCATTTCTTGTGATTTTGGGAAATTTATTTTAGATGTTGGAAGCTTGTAAGCTCTAAATCTCATGTGTTCAGGTGCTCATACGACGATTTGGCATTATTCTATTGTTATATTTTGCTATTAGATCTATCTCTAGACAACCTAATTTACACTTGATGTTGTAATGGATTAATTTTTGTATTGCAGATGTAATTGTGACCTATCTTTGGTACATGTCGACATGTTGTAGCATGCTACATGCTTGAATTGTTTTTTGAAATATTTTGTACATGCTTGAAGCCGACAATTATCTTTTAGGTGAATAAAGGTTTCATCTAATTAGGCCGACCTTATTGATGTTTGTGGATGAATCAGATATATATTGGATAGCTTTGAGATTGATGAAGTGTAGTGTTGGAAGATAGAAAAGTATGTGAAGATGATGAAGTGTGTAAATTCAGTTTACTGAGCATCAAAGGAGTTGAATCAACACTTGTTAGGTGTAACTTTATCATTTCATATTTTGGTTGTAAGCCATTTTGTTATTGTATATTTTGTAGGAAGTGAGCCTCCCATTTTATATAGTGGTTCCTAGTAGTGATCCACCCTTTGTAATATCTTATAACCGGTTATATTATATTGTGAGCTAATCCTCACCATGACTTTTCCCATTTTGCGTTTTCAATGTAAAATTTTTTATGTTCATGTGTTGTGTTATTTTATGTTCTGTTAATGCTCTTTATCATTCTCATTGTTATATGCATTGGATTATTTGGATGGTGTTCATTCAATAAGTTTAAGAAGATACTAATTCACCCCCCTCTCAGTTTCTTGGGTGTTCAATAATTGGTATCGGAGGTTGGTTCCTCTTAAGAATCCTAATAGCTTGAGGAAGATCTTGAAGATGGGATAAATGGATGATAAATAAGAACTTGAAACAGCTCTTGATGATCTTGACAAAGCTAAAAATGAAAACAAAGATTTGAAAGAAAATCTTGATGAGGCAAATGAATGCATCCAAAAATTGAAAGAGCAATTGAAGAAATTCAAAGAATGACATAGAGAAGTGAGTGAGAAATTAAAATAAGCAAATGAAGAGATCACCAGATTGAAGGTGCAAGTGGAGGAAAAGAAGAGAATTGAAGATTTTCTAAATACAGTAGTGCAAAGCAAGACTAGTGAATGCACAAGGCTTGAACGAGAAGTGGTAAATTTGAAAGTAGATCTCTAAAAAGAAAAACTCTATGAAGATAAGTTCAAGACAAGCTCCACCAAGCTTGATGAGTTCATTATAGGAAAAAATACAACTAAAGACTAAGGTGGTTTTGGAATGGAAGGAGGTGAAAGTTCTAATAAGACTCTGCATACCCGAAACACAGTGGATAATCAAAAGACTCGAGACAAAGGAAAATAGACAAAGAATCCAAGAAGCTTTGCTAAAAGACCACCTATCAAACATCTAAATGCTAAAAGGTATCCATCCTTCAATGGTGTTTTTTTTTTCATGCAATAAATTTGGTCACAAGGCAATAGAGTGCAGAAGTAGAATAAATCAATATACTAGTCCCTTCTCCAGACATTTTTTTGCATGCAAGAAATTTGGACATAGAGCTAGTGAATGCAAAACTCAGATGATGAATTTGTTTAATGGAGGTAGAATGAATCAATATTTTGTTGGCTACTAATATACATGTAATAATTTTGGACATAGAAAAAAATTAGTGAAGATCAAGGGTTAATGGAGGTCAAACACATCAAAAAAATGTTGTTTTCTACAATTGCAATAAATCTGGACACATTCCAAGAGTATGCAAAAGTAGAGGGGGAAAGCAATATGATCCAGTAAAGAAGAATGAACCAATGAACAAAATTGACAAGAATGAGGTTAAGAAAGAAATAAAAAAGATATGGAAAAATAAAGAAGAGCTAGAAACATCAAATGCGTCTATGACCCCATTTGGTGCAGACAATTCCTCTCGGAATTAGACCTTGCATGGTCTTAGGGGGAGCTTTAATAGAAAATTGTTCGAACCCCCTGGATATTTGGCATGTCAGTCTTTGGCACAAAGATATTTTGTAAGTAATGGATAAACAAAGGTTATGAAAAAGGAATCAAAAGAAAATGTGGAGGCATGGTAATTTGTGGAGAAATTTAGGGTTTTTTTATGCACTAAAGAGGGTTTTTATCAGCTTATTGAAATCTATCACATTTAATGTGAATTAAGGTAGATCATTTGTTTATAAAGTGGATTTGTAAGGAATTTTAATCACTTGTTCATTTGAAGAAAGTGGAGAGATATTTGGAGCATTCTTGAGGCGATTTGAAGAGTGAGTTGTGCAAACCCTAGTTCTATTTTTTTCGCAAAGGAAAAAGGTATTTTACTCTTTTGTGCTATTGTGGGTTTGTGTGAATCATATTTTTGAAATCATTAGATCTTGATTTTTTGAAAAATGACAACTCTTGTAGTTGTGAATGTGATAGAAAGACATAGACCGTCTTAGAAGAAAAATTCTATGAAGGTTTTCAAAGAACACCCTCTGGGCACCTTCTCATTGATTCCTTATAGTGTCATGCCAATTGAAGACACTAGGATGTACATTTGATTTAAAACTAAGGAATATAATCATAGAAAATTAATAGAAATTTGGTAGAATGAGCTCACCGGGGATGATTTCTTTATAAAACTCGAGTACTCAAATATTGTTGTGAAGAAGTTAGATCGATGGTTATGTTCCTAACTTTAGCTCCACTATTGATGATAAATATGTTAAATCATCTCTCAGTAGAATGGATGACAAGTTTTTTATGGACTGATAGACCTCATCTTATAACTAAGGAAGTGATTAAGGTAGTTACCAGAATCTGTGACACCGAACCAATACCAGTGTTGAAGTTTGTGAAGAATGAAGTGGTGATGGAACTCACTAGAGGTACATTTGATAGAAGTGCTCTTGCAACGAAGCCTATTACTAATTTTTCTGTGAATTATACAACTATAATGATTAGAAACAAGATCTACTTCACAAATAGAGAAAATTTAGTGTCTACTACAAGAATTTACATTGGCTATGACATGGAAACTAACGGTGTTGATTATGATTTTTGTGAACTTATCTGGCAATAGTTGTTTTGAGAATCTAAAGATGGCTAGGGAGAAGAAATATGAATTTAAATTTGGCTCCTTGATTGTTTGTTTGTTGCTCTACTTTCTTAGAATACTTCTTGGAAGAGATGATGTGATGAATTGGGACACATCCAAACTAGTTGCAAATCAATTTTTTCATTATATGCACAGTTTTGGTGATTTGAAGAGTCGAGATAATGCTTCGATAGCATTCTTTGTTGTGTTCAAAAGCAACATGAATGAAAGAGAAAATATTCCAAAGAAAGTTATTGAAAAGTATAAGAATGATATCATATTTCATGTCTCCTTTGATTTGTGCATGATTGAAGTTGTTGAACCCTGGACTGTATGGATTCAACCTTTGGGGTATGAGGTTAAAAAGGATGAAGTCGAAGGCTATGTACAAGATTTTTTGAAAAGTCTGAAAGATACCAGTGAACCTAGAGTTGGCACTTATGCAGAAAAATATATGGAAGTTCACTTGGAGCATAAGAAGCTTGTGATAAGAAAGAAGGTAGATGAAATGCCTAGAAATTTTGGCTTCATTGATGAGAATATTGCATAAGATAGAGCCTTGGGGGAGAATATGGTTGGAGAATCATCAAGAATAAGGAGATATGGTAGGACTACTCCTTCAAAACCATTTGCAGCTCTTGCAGTGAAGGTTGAACCCAATGCTCCTGGTAAAGGAAAAGGCTCGACTCCTTCTAGACCTGCTACAAGATCTAGTAAAAGAAAATAAATTCCTCTGGTGGTGGCTATCAAGTGAGGAAAGAAGGAAAATGCTACAAGAGAAAGGAACCTTAACATCACTGAAGAGAAAGAAGAAGAGGAGGAAGATCCTACATAAAAATTGGTAAGAAATAAGAGAGGAAGCATGCCCTTTGGTGAAAGTGTTTCACAGGAAGAAAGTGTTGGTTCTAAAATATTTCATTATGTATCGTCCTCTGAATAAAATGAAGACTATGATTTTGGTGTTCATGTGCACACTAAACTAGAATCAAAGAAGGCTAAGATGTCAGAAGAGGTATCTCCAAACAAGGAAGAACAACAAGCCTTTGTGGTAGGACCTAGTTCCCCTCTTAGATTAGAGGCATTGGTAAATAGCTTGATACATTTTGAAGATATGCTATAGCCTACAATAGAGATTTATGATCAAATAGGTAGAGAGGACAAAAAAATATTAATTTTGGCTATTATTTAGTATGTTATCACTTTGGAAGTTAGTTGGGATTATGTCAAGAATAATGTGCCTAAAAATTTATGGGAAGCCCTGATGAAAAGAAGATCAAAGGATGTTGAGTTGGAAGAGAAGATAAGAAATGATTCTTTTGAGAAAATTGGGTTCTCTTTGACCCTAAATTATTTGGAAACCTTGAATAATGCATGCTCAAAGATTTTCCAAATGAAGAAAAGAGTAAATACTTTGATGACAAAGGACAAGAAGAAGATAAATAAAATAAGGAAAGAAACTATAGAAACCATCAAGGGTATGGTTGATAAATATGGCATGTTTGGCTCACTCCCATCTAGTTCTACACCTATGTCAGAAGAAGAATTTTTTGCAGAGGTTAAGGAAGACATCTCTTTGAATATAGATGTTACAAATGATCCTTTGGAGATAGAGAAAAAAAAAAGGAAGAAGCTAAATCAAAGAAGGATGATGTTGTCCCTCTGAGATAAACTAAAGGATAAAAAGATAAAGGTGAAGGTGAAAGGAATGAAGAATAAGGAGACAATGATGAAAAAGAGGAAGAAGAAAAATAATATGATGGAAAAGGAAAGAGAAAATAGAGGAAGAAGAAATGGTAGAAGAAAAGGAAGAAGGAAATGTAGAGGAAGAAGAAAGAAATGGGGAATTTTTTGGGAAGAATGAGGAAGATAAAAGGTAGGTTGCAGAATCTCAAAGGTCCTTGGGAGAATCCTCCTCTGGTGATGATGTTTTGAAAGGCTTGTTATCTAGGCATATTAGCTTCTAGCCGATAATTCCTTTGAAACTTCTACAACTCCCCATGATTCAAGGTAGTGTGCATTTGGATAAGATTTATCATGTTCATAAATTGGTGTTAGGGGATGCATTGCATTCATCCAGAAGAAGAGAAATTCTGGAAATAAATTAGAAGAGGACAAAGCTTATTGATGATGCCATCAATCTTTGCAATAGGCCACCCCTGGTACATTAATGGTGTCAAATATTGTTGATATGTGGTTGTCATTGATGTCAACACTAATGGCATTGATGTCTTTAAGGTTGTATATGTCGAGGATATTGAGAAAATTGTAATAAAATAAGTTGAAGGTTGTCAGTGAAGTAATGAAGTTTGATATGATGGCTAGTTTAGTATATTGATGGTGATAAGTTGTGGATTAAAGGGTTCAATTTTAGTAATATATCTAGTTTATCCACCAGAAATTTCACAGGTTCACATGGAGATTTGATCAAGTTATGAGTATCTATGTTTTGACCCTTGTTTTTTTGCTTTAGTTGGTGTTCTTGAAAGAAGATGATGTGATTGTGGTAATATGAGTTGGTGTGAATGCTTAAGAGGTGATTCATGATGCGTGTGTATGTTTCTAGATCGTGCTCTATCTATTTTCTTGGTTTGCATTGATTGTTGTGCTTGCGATTGGTGATTTTCTTCTGTGAGTTCATGTTTTTCTTCATGATCATGGCCGACAGTTGAGTGTAGCATGTTGTGGATCTTCAAGGCTAATTTTTTATGGCATTTCATGTTCGAGACATGTTTTTTTGGGTCCCTACTATGTTTTGGTCAACATTGATTGATTTGCATTGAAAATTATTTATTAATTTGGGCCGACAGTTTGTACACATTTTATATTTTATTGGGTCGACATGTAGTTGATGTTATCCTTAGTTGCGGATATATATGACCGATCTTTTTGAGGAGAATGAAATGCAAGGTGCGAGATGGGTGAGTATTGTATGCGAATAAAGTTTAGATCTTTCGAAGGAAGAAGTAAAAGTGTGAAGAAGAGTGAGCAGAAGAAAGTATTTAATTAGAACTAGAATCAGGCATTAATAGATGTTATTTTGTTAGTTCAAGATCTTTCGGATGCAATCCAAATGTGACTGTAAGATAGTGTGTCTTCATTTGGGTAGTAATCCTTTTTGTATTTGAGCAGTGAGCTCTAGGCAGTGTGCCTAAATGCATGTGCATGCCCCATTTATAATACTTTTAATAGATTATCAACTTGTGGATTAACCTCCACTGTGGGTTTTCCCCTAATAGAGTTTCCACACAAAAATCTTGGTGTTATGTGTTTTTTTGATGTGGTGATGGTTTGTTCTTTCATGTTTATTTATCAGATCTAAGAATAAGTTTAATAAGTATAATTTATATGACAACTGATTCACACCTCATCTTAGTTTTCGGCCCTTTTGTTTCCAACAATTGGTATCATAGTAGGTTCCTTTGGAGAAGCCTAATCACTTGAGGTGATCCGGGATGGTGACATATAAGAAGGATAGTTTGAGATTTGATGAAACAAATAATTCTCTGTGGAAGACTCGAATGGAGTGTCATCTGAGATGCATTGGTGAACCCTACTAGAAAATTATAAAAAATAAATATATCATTCCACATAATGGCCTTTCTATTGTTGGAGAGATTAAGGAATCCGAGTACAATTTCAGGGCTAAGGAAGCATTATTGAGTTCTCTGATTGATTTTGATATGAAAAATTTAATGGATCTGAAGATTTCTTATGAGATCAGGAAAAAGTTGGAAACTTTGTATGAAGGTGATAACCATGTGAAAATCGCTAAGTTTCAAAGCCTAAAAGGGAAATATGAAACATTGAGAATGGGAGAAGATGAGAACATCACTTATTTTATGCAGAGTGTGAATGAATTAGTGTGTAGTATCAGATGTGTTGGTGGAACATTGGAAGAATTAAAGATTGTTGCTAAAGTTCTTAGATCCCTACGTACTCCATACAAACACAAATTTGCTGCTATTGAGGAAATTTGGACTATGACAAATGTAACTAGATACATGTTGATTGGTAAGCTTGTTTCTTTTGAGTTAAGTGATTTTGGTGAATCTCTTCCTAAGATAGAATTTGCATTCAAAGCTACTATCTCTAGAAAATATATGCAGAGATATGATTTGGGGGAAGTTCTAGAAAAAATGTCCAAATATGAGTAGGAAATGAGAGAGACTGAAGAAGAAGAGAGAAAACTAGATGAGCTTGAAGCACTTATTGTCAAAAGGGTAGCTAAAGGAGAAGGTAATTATAAAGGTAAATTTCCTCTTAAATGTTTTTCTTGCAATAACATAGGTCATTTTTCCTCAAGGTGTCCTAAAAGAGTTCCTAAGCCTAGATCTAACAAGCCTAGATTTCAAAGAAATTGTTATTATGTTATTGATGAAGGTGTGACAGATGATGAATCTCATAAAGGGAATTTAAGTGAGGATGAATGGGTATTTATTGCTATCAAGGAAAATAATCCACTACCTACCGAATCTACTAGTTGCATGAATGTGGAGAAAGCTCTAGCTTCCAGAGTTGAAGAAAAATATGAGTGGGTGATTGACAATGGATGCTCTCATCACATGACAGGTGATAAAATTAAATTTGTAAGCTAGGAAAAGTATGATGGTGGTGTTATAATATTTGGTGATGACAAATCTGGTGTAATCTGTGGCAAAGGATCCATTTATTTTGATGGTAAGCATAATACTGATGATGTTCTATATGAGGAAGATTTGAAGCATAATCTCTTAAGTGTTGGATAGATGGTTGACAAGGGATATAATCTTCAATTCAAGGATGGAAAATGTAAAATATTAGGGAGTTCTAGAAATGTTATTGCATCTGGTACAAAAACAAAAAGTAATATCTTTCACCTAAGTACTACTGGTAAAAGTTGTCTAATTGGTCAAATTGATGAAAGTTGGTTGTGGCATAGAAGATTGTGTCATGTAAACTTTGATAATATTATCAAGATAAGTTCTACCTAGGAAATGAGAGATCTTCCTAAGTTGATAAAACCTACTAACATTATATGCAAGGAATGTTAGTTAGGGAAGCAAACTAGAGTTTCATTTAGAAGCAAACAATATTGTTCAAATGAATTATTGGAGCTTGTGCATACTAATTTGTGTGGTCCTTCTAGAATTATAAGTTTACAAGGTGACGGGTATTTCATGTTACTTATTGATGATTATTCTAGATTGATGTAGGTTGCTTTCTATTTTCTAAGGGAAAAATTTGAATCTCTAGAGAAATTTAAAATTTTCAAGGTTATGGTTGAGACAAAGACAGGTCTGAAGATTAAATGTTTGAGATCATATAGAGGTGGTGAATTCACTTCTCGTGAGTTTAATTCTTTCTATGAAGAGAATGGGATAAAGATATAGTTATTTGCCCCGCGGACCCTTCAACAAAATGGTGTTGTGGAAAGGAAGAACATGACAATTCAAGAAGCTGCTAGGACTATGATGTTGGAAGGAAATGTTCCCCATATCTATTGGAGAGAAGTTGTGAGTATTGTTGTTTACACTCTCACCCAAGTACATGTCAAAATTGATACTGGTAAGACTCCTTATGAGTTATGGTTTGGTCATAAACCTACTGTTAGATACTTCAAAATATTTGGAAGTAAATTTTATATCAAAAGAGATGAATATATAGGAAAGATCGATGCTAGAAGTGATAAAGGAATTTTTCTTGGTTATTCTACTAAAAGTAAAGCCTACCAATGCTACAATAAGATATTGAGGAAAGTAATTGAAAATGATAATTTCAAGATTGATGAAGACACATTTAAACCATGTAGAACTTGTGGATATAATTCAGATGATCAAAATGACAGTTCAGATAAAGGAAAGAAAGATCATACTCTAAATCAAGAAAACCAAGAGGAAGAAACTAGTGAAAGTGTAGAAGTAAGATCACAAGAGCTTGAAGTTCAAGAGTCTAAGACTCCAAGGTATGTAAGAATAAATCATTCAAAAGATCAAATTATAGGTGATAAAAACAAAGGTGTTAAAACTAGGAGAAGAATTGGAGAAAATTACTATCTCATTTCAAAGATTGAGCCTAATAATGTCAATGAAGCATGCAAAGATGAACATTGGATGGAAGCAATGAAAGAAGAACTACTCCAAATTGAGAATAATGATACATGGATTCTTGTTCCTAGTCCTAAGGACAAAAATGTAATTGGAACTAAATGGGTCTTTCAAAACAAATGGAATGAGCAAGGTGAAGTTGTTAGAAATAAAGAAAGACTGGTGTGTAAAGGATATTCTCAAATGGAAGGAACTGAATTTGAAGAAAAAAATTCTCGTGTTGCTAGGATTGAAGCTGTCAGATTATTTATTGCTTATGTTAATTACAAAAATTTCAAGGTTTAGATGGATGCCAAGTCAGCATTTCTAAATGGTGAACTGGATGAAGAAGTGTATATTGAGCAACCTGATGGATTTCAATTGACTGATTAGGGAGATATGGTTTTCCGATTGAAGAAAACATTGTATGGACTCATGCAAGCCCCAAGAGCATGGTATGCCAGATTGGAAAAGTATTTGTTGAAGCTTGGATTTAATAAAGGTATTTTTGATAGTAATTTGTATTTCAAGATTGATCATGATAAAGATTTGATTTTTAAAGTCTTTGTTGATGATATCATTTTTGGAGGAGATGATAGTTTGTGCATGAAGTGTTGATGAGATGCAGAGTGAGTTTGAGATGTCTATGATTGGAGAAATGAAATTCTTTGTGGGATTGCAAATTTCTTAGCTAGACAAAGGGATCTTTATATCTCAGTCCAAGTATGTGAAAGAATTACTAAAGAAGTTTGGTATGGAAGATTCAAAGCTAGTTGGTACACCTATGGTGATCGGATGTAAGTTGACTCAAGATGATTACTCTCCTAAAACAAATCAGACTAGATACATATCCATGATTGGTGGATTTCTATATTTGACTCAAACTAGACCCGATATCATGAATGTAGTATGCATTGTTGTAATATTTCAAGTTGATCCTAAGGAATCTCATGTGACAATTGTGAAGAGGATTTTCAGGTAATTGAAAGGGACAGTTGATTTTGGCCTATGGAGTCCTAAAGAAGATGACCTTACTTTGAGTGCTTTTACTAATGTTGATTGGGTAGGACATGTGGATGACATAAACAGTACTAGTGGTGGTGCATTTTTCTTGTGAAAGAAGTTGATTTCATGGTTAAGTAAGAAGGATAATGCCATTTCTTTATCTACTGTAGTGGCAAAATACATTGTTGCTACTAACAATTATACTCAAGTATTGTGGATGAAGTAGATGTTGAAAGATATCAGAGTTGTGTATGATGAACCTATTGCTATATTATGTGATAATTCAAGTAAAATTAATATTTCTAAGAATCTGGTGTTGCACTCAAAAATCAAGCATATATCTATCAAGTTTCACTTTTTTAGAGAGAAGGTGAGTAAGAAGGAAGTCAGATTGGAGTATGTGCCTACTAAGGAACAAATTGTAGATATCTGTACCAATCCCTTTCCTAGGTATACTTTTGATAATCTCAGAGGGAAGCTAGGGGTGATTACCCCTCTTAATCAAAATTGAGATGCATTGACTTGCATCAATCCATGCATTTCATAGTCATATCTTGTGATCCAGATTGATCTTGTGGTGGCTGCTACTCAGGGGGAGTAGTCAGATGTTAAGAAATGTGGTTCAGATCTTGTGTGGAGAAATATAATGTGTACCTTTGTCATTGATGTCAAAGGGGGAGAAGAGTCATGTGAAAAATTATGAAAGAGCTAAAGAGAAAAAAATCAAAATCTAAGGGGGAGAAAGTACTAAGAGAAAGTCTCATTGATGGTATTTTTCACATCATGTGTTTCCACCAATTCCAAAGGGGGAGATTATTGGATATTATTGATATGTGGTTGTCATTGATGTCAACACTATTGATATTAATGTCTTTAAGGTTGTATATGTCAAGGATATTAAGAAAATTGTAATAAAATAAGTTGAAGGTTGTTAGTGAAGCTTTGAAGTTCAGTATGATGGCTAGTTTAGTATATTGATGGTGAGAAGTTTCGGATTAAAGGGTTTTTGTCAAGTATATCTAGTTTATCCACCAGAAATTTTAGAGGTTCGCATGAAGATTTGATCAAGTTATGAGTCTTTGTGTCGATAGTTGGTATGTTGCTTTAAATGGCGTTCCTGAAAGAAGATGATGTGATTCTGGTAATCTCATTTGTTGTGAATGATTATGAGGTTATTCATTATGCTTGTGGATATTTCTAGATCATGCTCTACTTGTGTTGTTGGTTTGCATTGATTGTTGTGCTCGCGATTGGTGATTTTCTTTTATGAGTTCATGTTTTTTTTCATGATCATGGTCGATAGGGTGATTTTAGTGTGTTGTGGATCTTTGAGGCTAATTTTTTAAAGTGTTTCATGTTCAAGACATGTTATTTTGGATCCCTACTATGTTTTGGCCAGTATTAGTTGATTCACATTGATAATTATTTATTAATTTGGACTGACAATTTGTACACATTTTATATTTTGTTGGGCCGACATGTAGTTGATGTTATCCTTAGTTGTGGATATATATGACCGATTATTTTGAGGAGAATGCAATGCAAGGTGTGAGATGTGTGATTTTTGTGTGAGAATAAAGTTTAGATCTTTTGAAGGTAGAAGTAAAGTGTGAAGAAGAGTGAGTACAAGAAATTACTTAACCAAAATTGTAATCAGGCATTAGCGGATGCTATTTTCTAAGTTCAAGATCTGTTCGATGTAATCTGAATGTGACTATAAGATAGTGTGTCTTCCTTTGGGAAGTAAGCCTTTTTTTAATTTGAGCAATAATCTCTAGGCAGTGTGCTAGAATGCATGTTGATTCCCCATTTATAATACTTTTAACAGAGTATCAACTTGTGGATTAACCTCCACCGTGGTTATTCCCCTAATAGGGTTTCCATGCAAAAATCTTGGTGATATGTGTGTTTTTTATGTGGTGATGGTTTATGCTTTCATGATTATTTATCAAATTTGAGAATAAGTTTAATAAGTATAATTTCCATGACAACTGATTCACCCCCCCTCTTAGTTGTCTTCCCTTGTGTTTCCAACAAATGGATACTTCTCTCACTTTGGTAAAGAATCTAAAACTTCTATTGGAATCCTTTAAGGAGTATTCCTGTGGACTTAGTCTAAAGACAAGGAAAGAGGTTTAAGAGAAATTGGTAGAGAAAGGGCTTTCGGCACTTCATGATAAGTGTTCTCTCGTACACATCAATGTTGAAAAGAATTTGGAAGCTGTGTAGGCTTGTGAGTCTAGAGAAAATACTATATTTTCTTACTATATTAAGTGGTTGGATGACATTAAAAATATCAAGGATCTCATCGACTCCATTGAGTCCCAGTTGACTGCTATCTCCAATACTTACAGTGCATCCAAATATAGAGATAGGATAGCCTCAAATGCCATCTCTACTCACAGAGAAAAAATATTTATTCTACAAAATTAGAAGAAGGATATCATCAGAAGATTTGACCAGCTAGGTGACCTTGTGAGAATGGAGTACACTCTAGTTGCCAATTCTTTCTGGAATGCAGAAAAATTAGAAAAGATCAATCTAGCTCCTAGTACTCCTGATGATGCAGAAGAAAATCTGATGGAACTAGAATCTTTAAACATGATGTTGATATCTACTAAGAAGAGTTGGCAGAATGGTAAGGCCACATGACAATTTATTCTCAAAAAGCTTCAAGGCTCACCTTCCTCTGGGTAGTGTTTTTTAGTTTTCTTACTTTTTGGATTGCCCTTTGTCCTTGATATCAAAGGGGGAGGGAAAAGGGAGAGAATTTTATGGAGAAAAAAGGGGAGAGTATTGTACATAGGAGGTTTGTAAATTCTTGTGGCACATGTTGCCATCAATGACAAAGGGGGAGATTGTTGGATGTGTGAAGAAGAACATATCATTATGCAGCTTTTATGTTGTCTTTGATGTCACCATGTTATATGAGTTGCAACTACAAGTTTAAGTTCAAGGTTGATCCAGTATTATGAATCGGTATGTAGGTATTATCCTCCAGTATTTTGGTTTGCAATCCTTCGCTAATGATTATTGTTGCTTGCAATTTTGGGAAATGGTTTTTGAATGTTGGAATCTTGTAAGTTCAAAATCTCATGTGTTCAAGTGCTCATATGGTGAGTTGGCATTATTTGGTTGTTACATTTTTCTATTAGGTCTATCTCTGGTCAACCTAATGTATAGTTGATGTTGTAATGGATTATTTTTTGTATTGCGGATGTAATTGTGACCTATCTTTGTTCCATGCTGACATGTTGTAGCATACTACATGATTGAATTTTTTGAAAGATTTTGTACATGCTTGAAGCTGATGGTTATCTTTTTGGTGAATAAGGGTTGTATCTAATTAGGCCAACCTAATTAATGTTTGTAGATGAATCAAATATATATATATATATATGTAGGATATATTTGAGATTGATGAAGTGAAGTGTGTGAAGATAGATAAGTATGTGAGGATGATAAAGTGTGTAATTTTAGTTTACTGAGCATCAAAGGAGTTGAATCAACACTTGTTAGGTGTAACTTTATTAGTTCATATTTTGGTTATAAGCCATTTTTTTATTGTATCTCTTGTAGGCAGTGAGCCTCCCATTTTGGAAAGTGAGTCCTAGCAATGAGCCACCCTTTGTAATGTCTTATAACCAGTTATACTATATTGTGAGCTAATATTCACCCTAGTTTTTCCCATTTTGGGTTTTCCACATAAAATTTTTGATGTTCATGTGTTGTGTTCCTTTATGTTTTTTTAATGCTCTTGCTCATTCTTATTGTTATATGCATTAGAGTATTTGGATGGTGTGTGTTAAATTTTTTTAAGAAGATACTGATTCTCCCCCCCTCTCAATATCTTGGGTGTTCAACACAGTCAACATCTCCCTATTTTCCCTAATAATGGGCATGAAGGTCACATGATATAGGCCAAGATTCCATAACATGCACTTTTTGAGCACTGGTCAATTGGTCTCGCAATTGATAAGTCTGTGGTGGTCATGACTCTCATGGTAGATCATATCCAGATAGACCTATGACCAGCATGATAGACACTGTGTTGGTTAAATAGTTTACCTCAACCTATTTGGCACATGTCATAAAAGAAAATTAATCCTACTTTATGGAAACTTTGTCACTAGTCAATTATGTCGCATAATTATCAATTGCATCACATAATGGCCAATGTATCACATGCTTTCAAAGATGCATCATAGGATCCTGATTATGTTGAACCCCTAATCAATTGTGACCTATACCTACACTTGTATCATTCCCAAGGTGGTTGCATCTAAGCCCTAATAGTTGTGCATTATTGGAGTAAGCTACGTCGAGCATACATAGATGCGGTTTATAAAGTATAGATGTATCAAACCCTAACAAATGTATCACAAAATTTCAAACCCCTATCCTACCCTAGGTGTGTTTGTAGCACTTGCATCAAATCACAAGAAATTTGGTCGACCGCAATAACACTTACGGCTATCCTCAAATGATGCAATTAACTACTAAATCTTTAACCTATCTAAAAATGTGTAAAATCAAAATTTGACAAAGTGGGTTTGTACGCTCTCACCAGATCTCCTGCATCCTTCGACTATTTGAAAGTCCACAAGTAGTTTTTTTTTTGCTCGCTACAAATAACACAATCCATTTTCACTCAGAGCTCCTAATCTCCAACCTTCAAAAGTGCAAAATGAGCATTTGACTTGCCAATTTCCTACTTATACCTCCTCAAAATTAGGGTTTTATTAGGGATTGTTCTAGTTGCACTTCACTTACACCTTGAAACTACATTTTTTCTACCCCGACGGTCCTAAAGGTCATTTCTTTAACCACCATGGAACTTTCCACCTATTAAATTGACTTTTTGGAAGAAATTTTATTTGTTTTGAAAATTGGAAAATTTGTAAAATTCTTCCGTGGGGGCATGGGTCTATCTTGCTTACACTGGGGAATGTTTTGACTGAATTTTCTTTGTCACAATCTGATAAACTACATCATGATGAAGAGGGGAAAAATGTAGACACATAAAAATAACCTAGGCTTGCAAGCTTTATTTTTCCATGACTTATCATATTTCTTCTCAACATAATTAAAATATTTAATGGTCATATGGTCCAAATTCAACTAGTAATTAAATAATTCTTAATTTTTTAATTAATTCCTATATTTTATTCCTTCTGATTATTTAAATAAATAAGTTACATTTATTTATTTAAATATGTCACTAATTTCTGATTATTAAATAAATTCCTCAATTTATTTAATTATTATTCACTTTATCCTTTTCCTCCTAATTATTTAAATAAATAAATTACATTTATTTATGTAAATACGTCACTAATTTCCTATGTATCTCTACAATTAAGTAAATTCCTCAATTTATATAATTATTATTCACTTTATCCTTTTCCTCTATAATTAAATAATTCTCATTAATTAGTTAATTTTCCTTTTGTCTTTTCCTCCAAATATAAATAAAATAATTTATTTAAATTCCAATTCCCATTTTCCCAACAAGTAAATAATTGAAAATCATTATTTATTGTCCTGGCCCCAGGTCTTTTGAATTAAGTTAATTTTTAATTCAAAAGGTCAACACTCCCTCTTAAATCAAATAATTTTAAATTCTTATTTGATTATTCAACAATGCATTTTTTTTGTGCCCAATATCCTCTTATCAGATGCATTCCTATCCATTGATTTATTTTTTCTAAAATTAAATCATAGCCCTCCATTTCAAATTTTACCCTTCTACCCTAACCATAATTTCTAGTTGTCGTATTCAATCTCAGCCTTCCATCTTAGGGCATTTATCAACTGCCAATCCTGGCCATTCAACTAAAAATTGTTTTTCTATAAAAGGGAAATGTCAACCTCATTTGGTTACTTCATGCTTCCAAATTTCTAGGTACACTTACAATTTCTTAGTCAAATCCTTCAATATTTTACTAGGTCTTTGTCATAGGTCCTAGTTGCTCACTAAAATATGAGCATAAAATATATTTATAACAAAATGGAGAAGGGAAATGGAGGTGAATCATGGAGTGCATGAAGGATTTTTGTGAGATTGTTCCTTTGTTTATGTTTTTTACTCTATTGTACTTCATTGTTAGCTAGGGTTTAGTTTGTTTATGTTGTTTATGACTAACCTGAATTTTTCCTTAGTTACATTTGGTGAATCTGAAGTGAAGGCCAATAATTTTGTAGATTTCATACAATTTTATTTTTTTGCAGGTTATAGGTATGGTTCATCATAATTTCCTATTACAAAATGATGCAATTGTTGGGCCGAATGATACGACTACTTTGCATAAGGGCCTCATAGGATTTGGTGTAATTTCTAGTTGTTTTTATTAGATCTAGGTTATTTAGCATGTTGGTTTGTCAAACTCACCCTAGATTCATATCATAGGCATAGTTAGATAATTTGTTTTTTGTAGATTTTTAGTTATTTTACAGGTTCAAGTTCGTGTGATGTAGATGGTTGTCATTCGCTGCATCTCCATTTCAAGTTTGTTGTAATCATCATTAAATCTGAATCACATCTATTCTAATGAACCATAGTCAGCATCCCACAAGCTACATTCATAGGCACTGATATGCATTTGATCACTTTTGTGAGCTACATCTACGAGTTGTAGCGATGAACTGATTGTCTATGGTTTTCTTTCAATTTCTTCCATCATTTTTAGTTTTTGGCTTTTCTATTTTAGTAGGATAGGTTTTTCTAGTTACTAATGTTTTTTTGACATGTGGCAAGATGGAGGAGGATACAAACTTTGTTTTGTTGTTCATTTTTATAAGGTCTTTCATTTTTAAGCAACAAACAAACAACAATTACAACTTTCATTCCACGTGCATGGGTTAACATGAACTTCATTTACATTCATTGGGTTGAAAAAGAACATAGCTTGCATCTACACTCATCAAGGTTAAAATGTACATGCATTTTTCATAGCAATGGGATAAAAAGAACCTTGTTTGTTTCATAATAAGTTGGGTTAAAATTTACAAGTGTTTAGCATGTTTTGTGGTTTGGTAGTGATTTATTAGTACGTATACACTTCTCATGTGCCTCACAATGATCTTGAGAATCAAAAGCACTTAGGGATTATTTCTTTTCCACCCACACATTTTGATTTGGGCATTAAAAGAAATAATCTTGTGAGTGTGATGTGAAAGCTTTGTGTATGCATTCTCCCCATGCCTTTGTGTAATCTTGGATGACCAAAAACAAAATTTTCAATTCACTTTTTCTTACCCATTATTAGAGGGCCTACCACCCCGCTTCAAAAGGTGGGAACAACCCAAGCAGTAATGGGATAAAGCCAAATCCTTCTAAACCACTATATAAATTTGTGATTCCAAGGAAAGTTTGCAATCAACAGGAAGTGGTACGTGATAGCTCTCCCCTAGTATCTTTACGATGTGAAAATCCTTTTTTCTAAGGGTTGGTAGACCTCTTGAGGGAGTTTATCATAGTATGCTCTGAATTGGATGTCCTTACTAAAAACCTTTGTGTAGAAATCCAAAATCCTTCTATCTATTGGTGTAGGAGCTTGGACCTCTATAGCCATCGCACACTTTCATGGTTCATTGTAGAGATGGAAAATTTATTGAGATCCTTCTGGTCTTAGGGAATTCAAAATTTGGTAGTCCCAAGAAGTGACTGTCAAGTAAGGGAGTCCAGTGCTACCAAGTTCCTAAGCTATCTGCTCTGAATAGGAATAGCTAGAGAAATTCAAGTGGGAATCCAACAAATATTGTCCTTTCCAACTATAGTAATTGTGCATTTTTTTTCAAAGTGCGTGTATCAAAACAATCCAAGACAAAACAAAGTGTTTGCCAAAGTGTTTGTTGAATTAATGAACAAATAAACACCTCTGCAATCTAGAAAATCATAATTAGACTAAAAATAAATTACAAACTTATCAAAATTATAGAAAAACTGGACTATCTTCACTATGAAATGCAACTGAGACTCTATGAACTGCAATCACCTGCTAAAAACTACAACTGTCACATAGAAAGCCACAATTAATTGTCCTGAACCACAATTTTTGATTCTAGAAAACCATATTTGACTGTGCTAGACAGCAACTGTGACTGTAAATGTCACAACTCCCTATCACTCAAAAAAAAAAATTCACTATCACAATCTGAAATCAAACATTCAAGATCTATCTTTAACCACCTTTTCACAATGATCTCTATACAAAAAACTAGAAGGATTTTCTCAAATTGTCCACCATTGCACCTTTTAGTTTTTCATTTAGTCTTAACATCGGGCATACCATTGCAAACTTTAGTTTCATTTTAGGAATCCTAATCACTTTCAGCCTAGTCAAACTCTTAAGACATTATCTTTGCAGATTTTAGAATAGGTCAAATTTCCATACTTTGTACAAACCATTTCTTCAAGAGATGAATTTCATTAGACCAAAACACTTTCACACTTATAGCCTTGTCATTTTCTTTGAATCTTTTCTAGCTCACAAGTCTAGTTTGGGAAACTCACTTTGTCCTTTTATCATTTCACTTGGTCTCACAAAAAGGTCCTTTGATAATTCAAAATTGAATCATTGGCCAAACTTTGGATGGTTACTAAACCTCTTCTCAAATCTCCCAAAGTTGATGACCTTTAGAGCTTGCTTACACCTTGCATTTAGAACATTTCCATAGCATTCAAAACTCTCTCATTCTAGGAAAACATCATTTTTCACCTTGCATTAGACATTCCTCTTAGACATTATTATCACTTTGCATCCCTCATAAACATCATTATCACCTCACATTGGACATCTAACATCCTCTTTAGACATTATTGACACATTGCATTAGGACACTCATTTCTTATTTCAAAAAGACCAAAAACATAGTTGCATTAGCATTGAACCTGTATATCCAAAAAAATCCAAAGAAAACATAGAATTATTTCATATCATTTTCATTTCCCCTCTTTTTTTGAGAAAATATTACATGGTTGAGACTAGATTACAAAAAAGGAGAAGAGACATGGAACTTTTTGGAAAAGAAGGTGATCTTTATAACCATACTAGTGACATGAACCTAAATGCCACTTCACATACAACTCACCACAAAACCAACATGTGATCTACCTCCAACAACCCTTTCAATGACATAAATATTGGACATCTATCACACAGCAATCCTTTTGAGGAATTCATTCACAGAGACAAAAATGGCAATGTGTTTATAGAATGCATGGAGGTTGCTTCCCAAAATCTAGAAGTAGCTTCTTTTGTAGTGAATTAATCATGTTAGATCTATAATGATATTTATCCAAACTCTTACTTGAAGGAGTTAAATTAAAACATGGATTTTATGTCAACACTTTGCGAGCAGCATCACCTAGTCATGACACACAAACTAATCAAACTCCCTCAACACCACAACATAGCACTATCACTACTTCTATTGGAATGAAAACTCAAAGTGCAACAAACACGATCAATACAACATCTTCTTTTGTGGCACCAAATATATCACAAACCACATCACAACCAATGCCACAAGTGTCTAAAATTGTGTCACAAACTTCTGGATCATCATCCAATGCTATGGGGATGTCCTCATTCAATCCTTTTGCAAGAAGTAAAACAAGAAATTTTTCTATTCATGGACCTCAACCTAACACCAATACCACATCCCAAGGTCCTCAAATTAACATGAACACTAGTGGCCCTCATAGAAAAAACATGAGCTTCCCACATGGCCATTTTAACTTAGATAAATGGATTTTCTGCATAGAAAGATGGTTAAATCTAATCTAACAAGTATTAATATAAATCAAATAATTAAGAACGAATTAAAATGAACAAAAACAATAAAAATGATAACTAGAACAGTCTCACCAAATATCCATCCACCTCTTCGAATTATCTTGATTGTCCTCCATTTTGTTGTATCAGTATTCTTGCCCTCAGATTTTTTGTATGTATGCAAGCATATCCTGGATGTATTGTTTAAGAAAAATATCGAAGATAATAAGTTTTTCTTAAAAGTATTGATTTTGGGAGGAGGAATAATGATAATGACAAGTCAATTTATAGAAATCCGGTTTCCAAACGATCGGCTCAGATTTTGAAAAAGAGATCAACGATCGAGATTGATGAATGCCATGTGATGTGAGTTATATGTTAGTTAGAACGCGAGTTGGGAAATTCTAGAGGATAAAAATTAAATTAGAACAATAACTTAATCTGTTGTCAAGATTGTTCGAAAATAGGCAAAACAAGAGTTCAAGATTAAATAAACAATTTAATCTTTAGTTGAAAGTCTTCGAAAATAGAAGAATTAAACTTTGAATGAAAATGAAAAAATTAGAACTCAAAGAATAATCTATTTGAATGCACACATGAATTAATTAATTAAATAAAGATATTTAATTAATAAATGCACTCATTCATATGAGTTAGAACTAGTTAACTAACTGGTTGTGATAGAGAGTCCTTTTGCAGAGACGATCAAATATCGAATCCAAAGATTACTGGCAAATTTAAATATATCTCAACTCAGATGGTGAGTGAATAATTAGATAACTGGACGGCAAAAGAATGTGATAGAAACAATTAATTATGAATTAAATGTTACTTTAATTCAACATTCTAAAATTGAAATGGTTTAATTAAATAAATAATGATAATTTATTTAATTGATTGTTGAAAAGATTTAATTGAATAATTAAATAAAGAATATTTAATTATAGTCAAAATATGATAAAGGGGTTAATTAAATAATAAATTATTTAATTAAGAAAGGCGAATTAATTAGTGAGCAACATAATTAAATAAATATGATTTATTTAATTAATCAAAGTTGAATAAGGGTCATAATGAATTAATTAAATAATTAAAAGGTTATTTAATTAATAGAGGAAAGATGTGTTTAGAAAGGAATTAAATAATAAACATTATTTAATCATGACCATGGACATTAGAAAATTATGTCAAAAGTGGTGCTCGTAGGCCTAAACCAATTTTCGGTGTCTACAATTTGCCCCTCTTTCATATAATGTCATTTTGGTGTTGTGTCAAAGAAAATATGCCCCGATCGTGCCCCAATATGAAACAGGTTAGGGTATGCCCCCTCAGGAAAATTGACAATTTTTTGAAAAATTTCAAAAAATCAGGAGATATTCTTGATAAGTCAATTTGATAGTCAAAAATGCTATGGAGTTGACGGAATTGAATTTGGAAGTGTTAGGGACATGAACGGATGAATAGAAGTTGAAAATTTATGCAGCCAATAGACAAGGTCAGAAGAAATGCCACCCAAACCCTAGGTATAAATAAAAATTAGGGTGAAAACCAATTCATTTGCACCCGAAAGATTTGAAGAATTGAGAATTTAGCTCTGAGTATTCGACGAAAATGTCTCTAGTTCCCTACACTTCACATCACGGATATCGAATCCGGACCTTCCGATGGACAGCCAACGTAGGACCCTCGTTATGTACCCTGAAACAACCTTTTGAATTTTCATTTTGCATATAGTTTTAGGTCCTTAAATTTCATTTTGCAAATGCGGTCTTTCAGGTTAAATGCATATGTGTTCATACGCAACGCATGTTCTTGTGAAAAGACGCATATGTAAAATAACATCTAGGATTTTTTAGGTCATTTAGGAATTGCACACATATGTAGTTTAATGCACCGCAATTGAATATCTGCATCATTTTTGTAATCAGGATAGGCGCATGTAGAATATTGAAATGCATTTGATATATTGAATCACATATGCATAGTAGGTAGGCAGTTAATTTTGCCCCTCATATGAATTTTTGTGACACATTTGCTTATTTTCTTGAGATAGAATGCTTATGCAATGCATTGGAAATACATGACACATTTTCCTTTTTTTTTAACGCATGTGTAATATTGCACTACATCTGATTCTGTGAACCGCATTTGGCTGTCAAATTTTTTGAATTTTTTTTTGATAAAAAGTTGAATGATTTGATATTTGACATCATGGTTGAAATTCCCTATGTAGGTTATCTTAGATCCTATCTATACCCAAGAGTCATGGCTTGATACATTTGAGCTGAGAGAGCGATTGGTGAGCATGGAGACACATTTACTATGCAGATTGGGACTGCATCATGTGTTGACTATGCCCACAATTCGGGCAAATAGAGGTATGCTTACTACCTTGTGTGAGCGTTGGCATTCAGAGACCTCTTCCTTTCATTTTCCTGCTAGTGAGGTGACTATTACCTTAGAGGATGTATATAGGATCCTTCGATTACCCATTATAGGAGAGAGGGTTATGTATGACACACACCACATATATAGTGAGATCACTAGATTCTATGTTTTTGATGATATTAGGAGATTAGGGATTGAGCATTATGAGATCAGATGGTAGGTATTAGCTGATAGGTATGAGAGGATAGATTGTATATTATGTACATTGATTAGGGAGATAGTTCTTCTTGACCAGTGGGATCATGGATTTCCTGTCGGGTGGGGAGAGATGCTAGTTGGGATGTTAGAGAGGGAGGTTGTGTATGAGTGGGGTCCCTGTCTGTTGGGCATGTTGTATTTTCATCTACATGATATAGTGTACAGAGATGCACAGTCTATGAGCTATGGTACCACTCTTCTCATGGTTTGGGCATGGGAGTGTATTGTTGTATTTCATCCTCTTGTTACTGCGGAGCGGGAAACTAGATCTCCGTATGTTTTTTGGTGTATAGGAAACATTACTCAAAGTCATGTAGGAGACACAGGTTATTGGAGACATGCATTAGACACATTGGTTCAATTTATGTGGAGGCCATACATGGACTGTGAGAGATGGTCGGATGAGGACATGTATTTAGCTTTTTGTCGGTAGACACAATACTTGATTGGTAGGACTATTTTGAGTGTACATATTATTGAGAGACATTTGCCAGACCATGTATTGAGATAGTTCAGGGAGGTTCAGGATGAGCCTAGAGGGCAACAAGATTTTTCTCAATCATCCAGTGAGGTTCCTTTATGGGGGCCTATGATACCAGTGGCTACTACAGAGGCAAAGATTTAGGTTTTACATCCCTTACATTGGGGATGGAGAGGCAGAGTAGCAGATCCAAGGACTATAGCTGCATATGACACCTGGTGGGCAGAGCATCATCCTATTCCTTATATAGATCCGGATTAGCTGGCACTAGTAGAGAGAGGAGGGATAGGGCCGAGAGGGAGGAATAGGGGTAGAGGTGGTGGTAGAGGTGGTAGCAGGGGTGGTGGTGATGATGGCAGAGGCGGTGGTGGTAGACCAGGATGACGGGGATGGAGAGGTGGTCGGGTAGGTGGATTATCACTTATTCGAGAGGCAGAGGTAGAGGATGTACCGATGTTGGACCTTGGGGGTGGAGCAGAGGCACAAGTTGGAGGTGAGCATGTTGCCGAGGAGGTAGTAGTAGAGGAGCATTTAGAGGTAGAGATTGGCAAAGAGGACCTTATAGAGGAGGAGGAGGCTAAGAGAGTATATGGATATTGATCTCTTGGTATTCTAGCAGGTTATGGGGAGGACGATGTTGAGGAGGAGGTACCCATGGAGGAGTAGGAGAGAGAGCTTTGGGATCAGATTACAAAGGGGAGACGGGATGAGGATGCTCCTAGAGATAGTGATAGGGAGGCATTGGAGGAGAGGCTGAGATTGGTCACAACAGAGAGGGATGCCTTGTGGATAGAGAGATAGTTCTCTCAATGAGAGAGATCAGGTCATAGCTCAAAGGTAGGAGATAGAGTAGTAGATCACAGAGGTCAGACGCTTTTGTAGTGGTACTTCATTTGATGGGTTTTCTCATAAGCTAGTCAGATCAGTTTAGAGGGTTTCATATTATAGAGATCTGTATGAGTTAGTGGTGCCAATAGAGAGATACGCTCATAGCTTTTCATAGGTTCATAGTCATAGATCATAGAGTAGGAGTCAGACTAGGACTCATAGCACAGAGGGTGTGGTAGGACCACCGAGAATAGGTCCTAATGACAGGCCTTCCACCTCACAGAGAGTACCTCCGAGGCAGTTTCCTCCACCTCCACCACATGGTAGTAGTGGCAGTGGGACATGTTGACAGTTTTATATTTGTGTACATTGTATTTTGATCAGAGAGCCTGTGAGCTCCTTTTTATTTATGGATACATCCTGACATTGTACTGTGACATGTTATTTTGAGTGATATATATATGATTTTTGGCAACTTCTATATGATATGCAATTCTATTTTATGATGATGCATTTGTTTCTATATGATTATGTTTCCTAGATGATGTATGTACATATGTTATGAATGATTGTTTCTACATTATGATGAGTTTATGTAGTCTATGATGTTACGATGACTCTATGTATGATGGATAAAATCTACTTTATGATAATGGGATGCAATGTTATATATACAATGCTATCTACATGTAATGGTTATATGTACATGCAATGTTTTCATTAAATGTACCTTATGATAATCAAATGCCTATTATGTCATGATTTTCCTAGATATGCAATGAATATGTTTAATGTTACTATTGTTTGAAATGCAATGTAACTATATGATATACTATGTATAGACATACAACACTATTTACATAATGCTTATAGAATGTATGTATATGCAAATTATCTAGAAATTTTTTTGTTGTGCCACATGAATCTATCATTATGTCAGACAGGAGAAATGTTAGCATGGATGATTTCACAATGTTAGTAAGAAACAAAAAATTTTGATTGAAAAACATATGATCTTCGATATTTTTCCATATATGCTAAGCTTGCATTTTTATCATCATTGGGCAGGACTAACACAAATGGATAATACACACCATGATATGATTTAGAACATAGTGTATAAAGTCATCCATCTATGGAAAACAGATAGTCACAGACAAGGAGTGTCTTAACTCATACTAAGGACAAGATTGCCCTAGTCATTTTGTCTAGACAAACCACAGACAACAAACAAATAAAAGACGGTTCATGAGTTGCCATTGCTCCTCTACATCCTTGATAGAACATCCTTGAGGAAACTAGTAACCTGAGTTAAAATCCAAAGTTAAAAAGATAGTTGATAGACATCAGTCAAAGAAAAAGAGTCCCAAGACATCCTTGCTTCTCTAAATCCTTCAAGGGACATCCTTGAGAAAGCTAGTAACCGGACTTATGCACAAATCGATAGAAAGATAAGACAAAATAAGATATAAAGTCATAGAGTCAAATAAAAGTATTCACCAAAACTTGATCTTGTGGGATTGCTTGATGTTTGACATAGCTTAATGTGAGGGATGACACATACCGCATAAGACATTGAGTCTGGTTTCAACTTGGTTACTATCTGTGTAAGGCATGACAAAGCTTGGTTTCAGAAAGATACGTGTTGTATAAGATATTGTAGCCTGATGACATTGATGTGACAAGCTACATGAGGCTATGAAAATTTTATGGTTTCCATTGACAAGCAAGACATATCTTGCTTAAGACATAAGTTGATCACTTTGACAGTGTGTTTGATTTTGACTTGATGACAGTTTTGGAGATGTTTGGCTTGTTGATGCATGACTTGTTTTGATTTCTTGACTGATATAATTGGTGTGTGTTTTTTGACAGTGTATGACTTGAGATGATGTACCCTAAAGTACTAACCTAATGCGGCCTCGGGGCCTCATCGATTGATTATCCTTTCCTACGTTGTACATGCAGAGACCTCGTAGTTCAACCAAACTTTAATTGATATAACTGACGGAGAATATGTACTTAAGTTGATGATATGCAATGTGTGTGATAATGAATGTGATAAACCCTATTGGATTGACCTAGTGCGATCTAGGGGGATTATCAATTGATAGCCTTGCCTACGTTGTACACACAGAGACCTCATAGTTTGACATGACCAATGAATTTGAATGTACAAAGAGTCATGATTTAACATGCATGCGACTTGAGAAACCTAGACAGATAGAACTAATGCCTCAAGGGCACATTGACAGATGGCCTTGCCTATGTCTAGTCGCAAAGGCAACACAATCTGACTATGTCCATGAATGACTTAACATGACTAACTTGACTTTGTTTTTTGGATTTTCTGACATGTTCTGATTTTTTTTTTTTTTGGGTTTTCTAATGTTTTTCGATTTTTTCAGGACATTTTTTGATGGTGTAATGTTATGTACAAGGTCCTCATGACATAGAACAAGGATTTTCCCCTAGTCGGGAATAAGACATAAAGGATGGAGTGGGGAATGTGATGGAGTGGACTTGATGTCAATCATTCCAATAAATGGATAAGACAACCATTTATTATGAGGGAAAGTGAAAAGTTTGATTGGAATGATTTTAGATGAAGGAGTGAAGTTGACTACACATGGCACCTGTTTGCCATTTTTTCACCATGGTACTTATCCATAGTGCCATCAAACTAGTTTTCACTATTGGACGAATTATTTCTCTTTATATTTTATTGATTTTTCAATTTTTTTCGTGTCTCAAAGATGCCTGTTTGCTAGGTTTTCATCAAGGTAACCATTTTTTTATGTTTTTCCATTTTATTTTACTTTTATTTTTATTTTTATTTTCCTAATTAAGACAAAGACTCTTAAAAGCTATGCATATAACCTCTTCAAATGAAGGTTGTTGATTAGTGACAAAAGTGGTTCTCCTTCAGGGGTAGAGAGTTGGTATGCTCCTAATCCAAAAGCTTTTGTGACAATATAGGGCCCTAACCAGTTAGGTTCAAACTTACTTGGCTTTTCTCATTCAGCTTGATTCTTAGGATTCTCCATTAAGACCAGGTCACCAATGTCAAAGTGTTGATTTAGAACTTTCCTATTATAGCTATGATGAAGACGATTTTGATATGCTTGCAAATGATCTAGTGCCTTTTGTCTTCATTCATCCAATAATTCTAACTCTTGTAATTTGGATATATGGTATTCTTCATCCTCAATATGACCTTTCAAGGATACCCTCAGGGAAGGAATTTCAACCTCAATAGGTAAGATAGCTTTAGATCCAAATACTAGGGAGTATGGAGTGGCACCAGTGGGAGTACAGATGCTTGTAAAGTAATCCCATAAGGAAGGATTAAGCTATAGATGCCAATCACGACCAGTGTCATTGATAATCTTTTTTAGGATTCTGATAATGGTTTTATTAGATGCCTCGGCTTGGCCATTTCCTTGTGGGTAATATGGAGTGGAAAAATGATGTTGGATGTGGAACTCTTCACATAGATCGCAAAATTCTTGGTTTTTGAATGGATGGCCATTGTTTGTGATAATGGATTGTGGTACACCATACCAACAAATGATATAGTTTAGGATAAACTTGGATATTTGAGTGTGGGTGATGTAGGTCATGGGAATAGCTTCAATCCATTTGGTGAAGTATTCGGTGGCAGTTCTGATAATTTTATGGACTTTGGATGATGGAGGGTGTATCTTACCTATGAGGTCAAGTCCCCATTGGGAAAAGGGTCATGGTGAAGTAATCAGAAGAAGCTCCTATGGTGGTTCTTGTATCAAATCTCCATGTATCTGACACTATCAACATTTCTTAACAAAGATATATGAGTCCTTTTCCATTGTAGGCCAATAATAAGCTAATCTCATAATCTTATGGGCTAAAGTACGATTGCTAGAATGGGATCCACATATACCCTTGTGTACCACTCACAAGGTTTCTTGTGCTTCTTTAGCATCAAGACATCTCATTAGGATGTTATCTAAGGTATGTCTATATAGGGTATCTCTGATGATGGTGTATTTAGCTAACTTATGGATAAAGGTTCTACATTGGTTGTTTGCTAGGTCTACAGGTAAGGTTTGGAAATTTAGATAGTCGTATACATCCTTGTACCAAGGGGAAGTAGGACCAACAATTGTACACACCATCGTAGAATTGGGGACATCATAGGCAGGGACCCACAGTTGTTCGACCAAAAACTCGAACTTAGGCATGTTGCTAGGAATATCCAATAAGGAACCCACAGTTGCCATAGCATTTGGTGCCCTATTTTGAATACGTGGTATTTGTTGAAAGGTGATTTCATCAAAGTATTGCTTGAAACTATCAGCCATGTGCTTGTAGGGTGCAAGTTTATCATCCTTAGTTTCATAATCATCATTTACTTTCCGAACTACTAGTTCAGAATCCCCATAAACATGTAAACTCTTAATCTTCCATTGGGCTGCCATTCTTAGTCCTGTCACTAAGGCTTCATACTCTGCTATGTTCTTGGTGCAAGGGAAAGAAATTATGAATGATTTATGAATAGTATACCTGCTCCTGAACCATAATTTGTATGTGACCCGTCAAAATATAATTTCCATTTGGTTCTAGTGTCAACTTTGAAGATAAATTCATTAGGAAAATTTTCCACTAAAGGATGGTCTACCTTCATTGGTGCATCTGCTAACTGATCTGCAATTACTTGTCCTTTTATAGCTTTCCTCTCCACATATTGGATGTCATATTTACTAAGTATCACTACCAATTTAGCCAATCGGCCTGTTAATGTTGCTTTACTTAGGATATATTTGAGGGGATCAATCTTTGCGACCAACATAGTTTGGCGATTTAGCATATAGTGCCAAAGTTTTTGAATAGCAAAGACTACCGCAAGACATGAAATTTCTATGTTACTGTAATTTAATTCATATCCCACCAAGGTACGATTGATGTAGTACACTGCTCTTTCATGACCTTGATCGTCATTTTGTGCAAGAAGAGCTCCTAATGCTGACTGAGTTGTTGAAATGTATAGTATCATAGGTTTTCCATCTATGGGTGGAATTAACATAGGAAGAGTGAGCAGATAATCCTTGATCTATTGGAAAGATTCCTAACATTTAGGTGTCCATACAAATGGTACGCCTTTCTTGAGCAAATTTTGAAATGGGTGTATTTTGTCTGCTAGTTGTAGAATGAAGTGCCTGATAGATTGTAATCTTATCTATAGTGTTCTTAGTTTCCCAATGCTAATTGGGGGAGACATTTCTACAATAGCTTTTACCTTCTCTGGATCTACTTTAATTCCTCTTCTAGAAATGATATATCCTAGAAGTTTCCGTAATTTTACTCCAAAGACACATTTCTTTGAATTTAGTCTGACGTTGTAATTTTATAGCCTCTGGAATATCTTGTCTAGAACCTTCAAATGATCTACCCTTGTTATTGATCTAGCTATAATTTCATCGACATAATATTCCATGAGAGTATGTACAAAGTCATGGAAAATAGTCATCATTTCACGTTGATACATAGCTCCTGCATTTTTAATCCCAAAAGGCATAACATTCCAATAGTATGTTCCCTATGGACATGTGAAAGCTATCTTGTGTTGGTCTTTAGCTACAATTTTGATTTGGTTATATCTATAGAAACCATCCATGAGGGATAGCATCTCATATCCTATTGTAAGGTCCACTATCATGTCAATGCTCGAAAAGGGGAAGTCATCCTTAGGACATGCCTTGTTGATGTCTCTAAAGTTTGTACAAATGCGGATGCCCCTAGTTGGTTTAGTCACTGGAATAAGATTTGAAATCTAGTCTACATAGTCTATGGATCTTATGAATCTGACATCCAAAAGTTTCTTAAGTTTTTCCTTGACCAGTAAAGAAATTTGTGGATGCATCTTCCTTAATTTCTATTTGACAGGCTTAATACCTAGTTGTAATGGTAGATGGTGCAATATTAGGTCTGGATCCATCCCAGGCATGTCTTCATATGACCATGCAAAGTTTATCTATCTCTTTGTAAAGAATTCTTGAAACTCGGGTTGTTTTGTCTCTATCAAAGATGCCGCAAAATAAATTACCTGAGGGTTTTCTTTTGTATTTATGTTGACTTCAACAGACTCTTCCACTAACATCGATGAATTTTCCTGTGAAACTGGGAGAATGTTTAAACCTCCATCCTTGGGTGTGTTAGAGAGGTTTTCGCCCTTAGATACATCCTTTGTTTTTACTGTTTCTTCATCCAAGGGCGTCTTTCGGTTTTCACCTAGGGACTTGTCATTTTTCTCATTTTCATCATTTTTCTTTTTATTCACTTTTGCGACTAGAGGTGTAAACAGACTCCCCAAAATATGATTTTTCATCCAAGTCTATGGTATAACCAGCATTATGATCACCTCTAGGTATGCCTCCTCAAAGTCCCATGAACTCAGCTATTTCTTTGTCATTCTTGAATACGTCTAAGATAGGTGTACCTTGTTGATCCCAGTCGATAAGTTAGGGATATATGAGAGGAATGCCATCATCAGAGTTATCAAATGTGGAAGCTAACAAGGTGAATACAAAGTGGTTGACATGGTGACAAAATTTTTGAACTAACTCCTTGTTCTTTTTCCTATGGGTAGGTAAACTTTGATGTGGGACTATTGTAATGGCTAGGTCATTAAAATATGGTTTGTTAGGTGCCCAAGATGCATGATCAAGGGTTTCCCAATAATAGTGGTTAAGCCATTCTTCTTTGGACAAGGGCTTTTTATTATGAGGCCTAGATGGATTTGGCATGGGTTTTATCATTTGGTCCAGTTATCCAAATAGATTATCTAGGTTCATGGTACTAGTAGAGGAAAGGGAATCCCATTCATAGTCGCTTGAGTCAGGGGATTCATCATAAACTGGGGCAAGTGGTTCATGAGATATCTCGATGTCTTAATAAGCACTCACCATCTTTTGAAATGGTGACGAAGTACTAGGAAAGCCAATTCTAAGCAGTTAAAATCCTAGCCCTAGGCCTTTCGGTTATCGTGATACAATGATTGGTTTCATCCTTCCATTTTGATGTAGTCCTAACCCACTATGTCTATCATAGCCTTTTCTTTGCATTATCTTAAAGCCTTTTCCATATTGATCTTTAGCTATCTTAATAGATGGTGAGGGGTATTCATTGTCTTCCTGGTACAACCAAGAGGTAATATCACCCTGATCCACAATTTCTTTAGTTAACTCTCCCCATTTGGTCAATGTCATTGTAGGGGGAGCATGAGATGTGACTACAGATTGTCTTCTATCTGCCATGGGTAAACCTTATGCCTTAGGTGGAACCAACTGATTGACACAATAGGATTCCTTCATGTGATATTCTTCATAGCCCTTGTCTTGGATCTGAACTTTAGGAGTAGATGATGGTGGTTTAAATGAAATGGACTTGATAAGATGTGATGGATCAACGTACAGGGATAAAGTGGATGATGAAGCTTCTAGATTAATGGAAACCTGTCATTGTGGAATTTCCCTTAGGCTTGTACAATATTGAAAAGGATCTGGATCACCATCAATCATGATCTCCATGCCATTATATGGGAATTTAAGACACTGGTGATATATGGAAGGTATGAATTTCATTGCATGTATCCAAGGTCTACCTAACAACAGGTTATATGGAAGGGTGAGATCCAAGACTTGGAAGCTGGTGTTCATAACTGTCAGGCCAATTCTAATAGGGAGTGTGACAACTCCTTTGGATGATCTTTCCTCATCATCGTAACCCTTGATGACTATACTCTTAGAGGTGTCCACGGATGCTTCTAAGAATCCTAATGCCTTAACCAATTTTAGGGTACACACGTTCAAACTTGCTCCTCTATATACCAAGACTCATTTGACTTTGGTTTGATGGACTAGGACTTTAAGATGTAATGGGTCATTATGATCGGTCTTTTATGTTGAATAATCCTATTGAGAAGATGTGGCATGATGGGAGTTGGTTAAGTATCCTACCATTTCTTTGGAACAATTGACATCTAAGTTGGTAGGGACATTCGTGTTATGTAAGGCTTTATTGAGAATGGCTCGATGATTAGGTGATAAATTCAATAGTTCCTAAATGGATATCTGTGCTAGGGTCTTGCTCAGTTGATCAAGCAGATTGTACTTAGACTCGGAAAATTGTGTAGGTGGCTCAGAAGAAGGAATTGGAAGAGTTATCTTAGTTCTACGTGTATTTACATCACATTCAGGACACTTCTTAATGGTGATGGTATGGACATTTTCATTTGTAGCTCAGAGGTGATTTATGATTGTACCTTTTCCATAGTCATACTTGGTATTTGCATAATTGGCTAATGGAGTATTCTTGGTTCCCAAATTGGAGGCCTTTCCTTTCGTGTGGTCATGTAATGGGTTCGTGAAGACCTTATGATCACTATTCTTGGTATGTTTCTTCCCATTGATCTCTATGGTTTCATCTTCAACAAATTCTTGTATGATATTCCTCAATTGTCAACATTGTTGTAGGTTATGTCCTTTTGTTCAATGATATTCACAATAGGCATTATCATCCCACCATGAGGGTTTAAACTATCTAAGATCATATTCTCTTGGTTCCAATGGTTTTAGGAGGTCATTTTAATCAACTCTTTGAAAATTGTCTCGATTAGTTGCCCCAAAGGGGTAAGTTCACGTTTAGGAAATCTCCTTTGTGGTCGTTGTTGTGAATTTTGGACAAAATTTATTGTTTGATCTAGATTACCCATCATACCCTAATTGGGGTTGTAACCTCTAAGTGTGATGACTGATCTCACATGTATGGTCTTAGCATCAATAATACCATCACTAGTAACATTTTTGTTTGTAGACCAGAATTTTTTTCTATTGTTGGGGATGTTTTGATGTTGAACAACTGTGTTTCTTCCTGGTACTTTAATTTCTCCTTTGTCGATAAGGCCTTTTTAAAGGATGATGCCATTTTGTACTAGGTGTTGAATTGGATGGACAATCAGTTAGTAGAGATGTGAATTCTTTGGTGAGTCTCCAATTTGAACGTGTGTTGTAGTCTGATTGCACTCGGGGAACTTGACTTACAGGAATTTCATTTGGAAAGGTTGATTCCTCTCCTTCCATCCATGAAAAGAGCACTTGGTCCAGAACTATATCTAACTCCTGCTCTATCGACATTCCTTGCATTTGAGCAACAAGGACTACATTATCCATCTATTGAGAGGCATATGTTTGGCCTCCAGAATTAGGTATGTTGCCTTGTCTACATTGCTCCACAATCTTCTGTTGCAAGTTCCCTCATGGATAGTTTTGGGGCATGTGTGCATCATTACAAGGGAAGCACCATGCATTAGTATCTTCGGCAAGGTTATTTTGTCTAGCTACTAGCTCCTTGCTTGAACTAGGATGGACAGTCTTCCTCGAAAAACTCACAGGAACAACTTAATTGTTCAGTTGAGCCTGGGTATTGCCACACAATCTATCCTACCACTGATTTGACAGGAACGAAGATTTTTCACCTTGATAATTTTGTTAAGCCAGCTTATGATAGCTATATTGCTGCCGCTTCATAGTAGTCAATTAATTTTTCATAGTCCGGATATGTTCTCCCATCTCATTCATTTCAGCCATCAGGGGGTTAGGCACTGGGTCTACACTCGGTGTCATTCCTGGGTATACATACATAGACTAGGGAGGAGTTGTTGGAGCATTGGTCAAAGCTTCCTTAGCCTTCACGACATTAAATTCTAGGAACAATGGCATAATGGGTCTTGGTGCTAGCTTTCCAACAACAATAAAGTTGTTCTCCGTAGTGATAGCCGATCCGTAAGCATTAGGTAGAGTATTTCCGCCCAAAGCCTGAAGTAAGATGGAAATATCGCTATTAATCGATTTTAAGTATAACATGGACACTAAATCTGGAGGTGGCTGACTACCAACAAGAACTCTCTACCAAGTTGAATGAAAATGAGCATTGAAATCAGCCAGAGCCTCATGAGGAGCCCGCTTTATGCTAGCCAGCTGATGATATAGCAATGACCTATCACCAGCATTTGAAATACGCTCATAGAACGGGGTTCCAAGATCATCCCAAGTAGAAATCGTATTAGCCAAAAGAGTTTTATACCAATTCAATGCCTTTCCTTGGAATGAGGCAACGAGCAATCTTCGAGCCACATTTTCATTAGAAACACCATGCACTAGACATACGTCAACTACATCTTGCAAATGCTCCATCAGAGTCTTTCATTCATCTCCAAAATACTTAGGGATAGCTTTTAAAGTAGAAGTGGGAATTGGAGCCCATACTGCAGAAGGCACAGGTGCTACTAAAGGACTACCAGCATCTCAAGCTACATAATTTCTAGCAGCCATTTGTGTAGGGGATGAAGGAGAATGGGGAGGTGAAGGACTACCTTGCCGACCTCTCAGATGGACAGAAACTAATAGTGGTATGAGTAGGCTAGGAAATCTTGCAGTTTGAGACCTAGTTATGGGCCTATGGCTCATACACTCTTATATCAGGTGAACGTGCTAGTTCACATCCCACCGGATGTGCTAGAAAAAGAACTGTTGATGCAATATTTTGCAGGGGGTAGCAGTCTTATGGGAAACTTATCTATTGGGGGACATTGTGCGCTTAGCTAAGTGACCTCTAGATTTTATAAAAACTGAATCTTCCTTTTTAGTGGGGGAGGGAAAAGGTTAGAAAGATAACACAAAATATATAAATCTAGACTAAGGCGATGTGCCAACTCATGAAAAAAACTACCTGAGCACAGTGTCGAAAGAAAAGGCTCGAACAATAAATTTTTGTCTATCAAATAGATTATCCAAAAGTACTTGAAACATAAGAATATCCTTTAATTGCATAGCATAATCTAATACAGCTTCGACCAACATAGAAGAGTCAAACATGATTTGTATTTGTTAAACTGTAGAAGATTACAAAAGCTGAAGAACAAGCATTCATATGCTATAGAAAAACAAAAGAATAGTCTAAATATCTTATGAAATGCATGAAAAATAGAAAAGGCCGAATTGATTGGCACAATTTACAAACTTCAAGCTCAATAAAAATATTACAAAGGCTATTCCTAGTGCTCGGGAAGTTTTTAAATCTATCCAACAACAACCTAATAAAAGAGAAGAAGAACTACTTAAATAAGCCAGCCCACCACCTAAAAGCCACATTGAGAAAGATGCCCTGGCAAAACATCGACGTTCCAGATCTCCTCGAGTCGGCACTGAATAGGAAAATCACCCAGTAGTGCGCTAGCAAATCTATCTTCAGACAAAAGAAGGCCATGTAGTAGTAGCAGAGAACACGTGACATCGAAGAAGAAAATTTGGCAGCAAAAGAGAACAAACAATATAGGCGGAAACTCCTAGATAACCGACGCACAAGAATACTCCATGCATCAAGCACACAGAGCCTGGTAAAAGAGTGAGGGATGCCCCAATGAAAAGCTCTGAGATGAAGCCATGTGGGTGACATCTAGAAAAATTAATTGCATAGTGGGCCCAGCTTAGGAAATGGCCAAAGAAAGCCATGCATCACACACACTGAACTCGTCAGAGGAAAATTGATACGGAGCGACAGGAATCTCCATTAGGAGAACACGTGGAAAATGCTGAAAATTTGTGAGCGATAAAAGACAAGGTGAAGCCATGAAGGAAAGATAACCACAAGGGCTAGTGGTTCATGAAATAAAGTTCACAGTTTGGTGACTCATAGGGAAATTTCGCCTACGGAATGAAGAACCCCAGAAACCTTGGTTCAACATCCCATTATCACTCACAACTGAGAGAGGGCAGTTTGTAGGCTGATCCAGACCACATTTGATGGTGTGGAGAGGGCTCGTAGATTTTTGTGCACCAATTTGAGATCGATGATTCCCTTAAAAGGTAATCCGCCAGATATCTTCGCCTCCAATTCAAGCTAGAAAAAGAGTTGCGCCAACTGATGTACAATACCTTCAATATTTTCGATGGTTGAAGACTGATCAAAATATTGGAAAATAGAGAGGTCCTACTTCTTCTCCTTGATCCTTGAAATTATATGCTTGACACCTGCTATAGCTTGATCTGTGATGAAGGGCAATGGGAGGCCTTGCTGAGTTAAGCGGGAAAATTTCACTTGCATGTCATTGGTAACTAGATTTAATCAGGCCCTACACTCCGCTACGTGTTGGATGGCCCCATGCATGGTAATGAGAATTTTTATGCCCAAAGCTGCCATTGTTCGATTCTCAATACCTACGCTGCTCAGAGCTTCATCAGAAGCTGTATACAACTTTCCCAATAACTGCCTAGCCTTCAGAACTTTATCGAAAGTCATCTCCTACACCTGCTGCATTGTTTTGCTAACTGTTCTGCATAGGCTGGTTGCTTGCACCATAAACTTCAGGGTGGGCTGCAAAGTAAGGCATAATGCCTTCACCTTATCCTAGTACAATGGGTATAACTCCTTGGAAATTTCTAGCGAGCTCATTTATGGTGCAGGAGGTTGCGCTCTGATAAGAACTAACTCTGAAACTCTACTACTCAGGTCTACCCTTAGCTCTGATAAGCTTCCATCCAAAATGGATAGCTGTCTCCTGAGAGTATAAATTTATTTCTCTTTCTCTTCCAAGGCCTTGTTTCCTCTTTTCAATTTCTGACTCTAGAGTAGCATTCATCTCATTTACTTTGTCAGAGCTACTTCATACCGTCATCCCTCCGCCTTAAATCGGCATGGACAGTTGCCTTGTTTGCCCAATATTTCTCAATTTCATTTTGTAGGGCTAGAATGAGATCCAATCCCAAAGCCTAAAGCTCACTCACCTTGCCCTCCAGGGCATTCCTCTCGGTCAGTAGATAATTAATTTTGTTTTCCTCGACCTTATACTTGTTTTCCCAGATATCAACTTTACTTTTCAACTCTTTCAATTGCTCCTCCTTTTTCTTTGTTTGGTGACTAAGCTTGAGGAAGTCGATGGTCACTACCCTCTGAGTCTCCTCCATCAGCTTGACTTTATCCTACGAACGAGCTTACTACAAGTCCAACCGAACGGCGTTGACTGAATAGTCACTTGACAGCATTTCTCTGACCGATTTGATCACGTTGGGGGTGATCTTTGCAAACATCAATGAATTTTAACTCTCGTGGAATACCATTTGCAAAAGAGGCTCTGCCTGTCTGCCTGCATCCTTTTCTCTTCTTTTTTGAATTCATCTTGCCCAGGTGCTTTTGTTTGCATCCACTTGCAAAATATATTCATGGGAAGAAATACCCAGTCCACTAGCAAAAATAAACTCCCGAGGGACTGCTAGTGGGAAGGAAAGCGTGCTCAGTGCATCAGTGGACTTGTTAGGCCTCATAATAACTACTGGGGAGAAGGGTGGAATAAACTACCCACTCGAAGATGACAGAAACGCAGTATGAGGAAAGGCCAGGGAAGCACCAACTGATAGGTCTAGCCTCGGGGATGAAAATTGTTGGCTCAAAAGGTTAGGATTAGCGACCAATTGTGTTCCGAGGGTTGAATGAAAAGCAAGGGATGGAAATGGAAAACCAGGAGGGAAAATATTTGACTACCCTGGATATCCAGTGATAGAAAAAGCTGGTGCAAATGAAAAAGCAGGGGCAGACGAAGAGGAGACCAGAGACATAGTAGAGAGAGAAGAGGGAGGAAACAATACCTGAGGTTCCTGAAGAATTGCAGCCGATGCCACCGCCTCTGCATGTTGCGACTCCTTCCCTCCAGTGGACTCTCTCATTAGTGCTCATTTCTCCTTTGGTGAATCCTCAAGATCCACAATAACTTTCAGCCTATGACTGAAACTCCTTGGCCTCTTCCTACCTAATTTAAAGGAGTTGGAAGGCTCCTAGATCTATGTGTTTGAAGAGTCCTCCTGCTGTGCATGTTGTCCACTCATACTTGCCCCATGTGTTGGTCTTTTTTAGTGACAAGGGGTCTTTGGGTTACCTCCTCTCTGGGTTCCGTGGTGGAACTTATTTTCTCATAGAGCTTCTCAGACTTCGAAGGGTTCAGGGAGTTGTCACTATCTGAATGCTCATGAACCCAAATGTCGTCAAACTGGTTGTCTTACTCTACCTCCTTGAAAATCCCATTTATTATCTTTATCTCCTGCTTGCATGTCCAGAAGTCTCTAATTCTTTTAGGCTTCCATCTGAGCTTATTCAATTGGCTGCATAGATACGGGCTCATCTTATGATTTTGGCTAGGCTTCCCCATAATGTGGTAAAATTTCAGTCACGGCGATTGACCCCCTTCAATAGGAAAATATTCTAGGTCAATGTAGAATTAAAAATTCCCCTCATCAGCATTTCTCCGAGGGTCCCAGAATGACCGAGGCTAGTGTTGAATTTTTATGCCAACCTCCGATAGATTATTTTGTAGGTTGTATTGTCATTTGTCATTGATAACCACCAACCCAAGATTACCTAGCTTAGAGTACAAAACCTCTGAGGTGTTAACCTTCGAGGTCCTTTTCTTTACCAGTGATACAGAGTTGAACATGATTGGCATCATAAAATAGGAAGTCAAATGCTTTCCTCCCTAGTAGTCATTCTCAATATTACATAGTTGCCTGAATGGCTCTAGGGCCAGCACTTTGTCAGAAACAAAATGCAGGAGCTGGAAGGGCTCCCAGACAAAACCTTGCATACGGAGAATAGTTAAATCCATACCAAAGAACCAATTGCAAGGTGGCAAGAGACCTCTTAACCATGATTTATGTCTTGGTGACAATCGGACAGACATGTCACTTCCAGATCCATCCAAAGCCCACAAGTTGGAGCTAGGAATGAGTTTGAAAATGCATAATAATCAAAAGTTTTCGATAGGATGAGAGTCCATGTCGAAACTGGCCTTCTCGTGCCACCTTCATCAAATACGACCAAGGCCATGAACTGCTTAAAATAATCAGGATTTTGATGCAAAATCATGTAGACTAGGAAGGAAGAATACCTGAATCTAGACCCTACCTCAAATTCTATCAGCTACTGGCTCATCCCGTCAATTATAACCTTCACGAAGTCCACAAGAGGAGGTGTGTTGTTCCTCTTCAATATAAAGCTGAGACTCATTTGGAATTCCAAGACCCCCCATGTATTTATCTAGCCCACAAACCAATGCCAACATAGAGCAGATGGAAGTGGAACCCAACTTTGAAGTGGCCAGAGCAATTGAGAATCTGGGAGGTGCTGAAACATCTATCGATTGAGCAATCTCAGTGTGATAAAATTGATGTGCCAACCGGAGCATTCTCCAGTATTCCTGCATTCTATGAATATCAAAATTTTCAACATTCTTGAGTGAGAGGAATGGGATGCATAACATATATTTCAGGGCCTAGGAATGATAACTACCCTCAAATTAGGGCCACTTATAACTCCAATCTAAGGATCAAAGCTTGTCGCGCATGCCGCCACAATTTTTGGACAATAATGCACCAGAGAAACTATGTACTAGGGAAGCTCATAGTTCCATAAATTTTTGTGGAAAGGGTCTGAAATCTTCATCTTTTTTCATGCAGCCTCTCTCAAGCTCTTGGGATTCTGAGATAACTCAGGATCCAAAACATTATCCCAATCCTCTGATACTAGGGCTTGATTTGTAGGAGGAACCGTGCCAATTATTTTTTGGTCCGCTTGACTGGTAAAGGGCTAGGATGGCCTTTTTGGGATGGCTACAGTAGCATAAGACTTTGGTTTATATATGTTTACATAGGGTGCCGTCAATCTTCACTCATCAATACTCTCTGGGACCAGGGCCTGTGTTGAACTTCCTGCAATTTCAGCCATTTCTTTGTATCCACAAGAGGTTTCACAAACTTCGCAAATGACTTAGCTTCTGAAAAATGCTTTCTCTTCTTTGTAAATGACTTAGATGTTTTCACTTTTTGATAAATTCTCACAATAAATGCCTTTCACATGCCTAACCTACTTTTTGATTTTTGCAAAAATGGCTTAGTAAGTGTACATGCCAGCTTTTCACATTTAGTTGCTATATGTACCACCAACCTTTTCATGCATGTGAAGAGATTGCCAACCTACCAAAATACTCTTCACATTTAAGGGACATGACTTCGCATGAAGTGGTGCCTGATTTTTCTTGTACAACGCACCAAGACAGCCTTGCCATATCTTTCTCAATCTCTTTTGCATTTAATCATTTCCTGATCGTACTTGGGTGCATCATCCAATGGCTTTATCAAAATATTTTCCTTGATTCAAATGGGATGACAACTCATCATGCTGACACCTAGCCTATTTTCACTTAATTCGACAACTCGAATGAAGCAAGTTGTAACTGTACTTGATCATTCACATCACCTCACATGCTGCAACACTAATTATGAAGACTTGATAGCACCATTCGCCTCTGATGTAATCATAGCTTGCCTTGTTAGGCGAATCCCAACCAATCTATAAATAGGGCCCTTGGAAACTTTGCTAATCATAATTACTTTCAACATTTTTACTTAGTAGGCCCTATTTTATCTTAGCAATTTCATAATCTAGCTAGAGTAGCAAGCAATTATGGAGACACTAATTAGACTAGTTTGTAAAAAGACCCAGGCTACATTTCTAGGAAAGGTTAGGTGCAGGCGCCTGAAGCACATAACGGGCATAAAAAACCTATTATATGTAAAGGAGATCAAATGGGTCCTAGGCAAAGACTGCATAGAGTACGAGGACCAATACAAGGTAAACACCAGCATTTTCTCTCACTTTGTCGCTTCATTCCTGGACATCAGCTTTTCCAAATGCAAAATTATGAAGTTGACCAAGCGAGTCTTCCGTCGATGCTACCTTGGAGGATTGGAGCAAATAGTGTGGGCCACCAAATTTGATCATGGGGTCCCTTTTGTCCACAACCTGCATCGGCTACTGCTGCATGGAGGACCCTTGCCAACTAGGCCCTTTCTATTCATCTTTGAGCTTGAAATGCATGAAGAACATCACTCCAAGGTTCGTGCCGACTACTACTTCCTCCGGTTACTGCTGTTCTTGATCCCTCCTCTACTTGAGAAATGTAGCAAGATGATCCAATTTTGTTTTTTCCTTTTTAGTAGCCTCTACCCCCTTGTAGTGGATATATATGTATATTTTGATACATGGCCACTGGCCTCCACTGTGTATAATGTAAATGTTCCAGAAGTAATATAATACGAATGTTTTCCATATCCCGACTCATTTTTCATTGTATCTCAACTTCTTGCAATAGTATTGTCATTTTTCAAAAAGCACTAAGAAAATCCAAAACTTAAAGTAGGAAAAATAATTACATATTTACAATTTACAAACCCACTACATAAGTAGCACTAATTAAAATTTTTAGGGTGTATTCCATTAACTAGAATACCAAATCATTACCTTCCGTGTTTTCTAACTCGAAAGAGTTAAACTCTTTGCACTAGACGATTTTAAAACGCCCTTCCTAGAGACTATCAAACTTTCTATGTTGGCCAGGCTTTGCCTCACGCTCATTTAACTTGAGCACCAAGTCCCCGCACTGTAGCTCCCGGTGAGATGTCTTCTTTATCAAACCACTTCTTCACCACCTACTGGTAGTTGTTCATCACTTCAAGAGCCTACTCTCTTTTCTCTTGTACCTCAAGTAACTCAGAAAACCATACCTCCATTGCTCCGTTCTGCTCAATTTCAAGAGATTTGAGCAATTGGAGAGCAGGGATTTCCATAGCAATAGGCAACAATGCCTCCTTCCCATACACCATCTCGTAAGGAGATGTCTTTAATATCTTCTTGGGTGTAATACGGTCTACCCATAGTGTTTTTCAGAGGTTTTAATGCAACTCCCTCTGGTGTTCTAAGCCTATCCTTTTGATCAACCTGATGAGGTTTTTATTTGTGGATTCTATGAGGCCATTCCCCTGTGGGTAATAATTAGAAGAGGTTTTCAAGAAAACCCCATATTTCAATATAAATTGGCTCATCTTAGAGCCACGAAAAGCTTTAGTATTGTCAGAAATAATTGTTTTTAGCGGGCTAAATCTCGCTACCATCTCTTCAAGGAAATTAACAATTTCTATTTTTGTCGCATTCTTTAATGGCATAGCCTGTGCCCATCTAGTGAAGTAATTAGTTGTTGTCAATATCCACCTATGTCCAGCTGATGAAAAAGGGTTAATCATACCAATGAAGTCAAGACCCCATTGATCAAAAGGTTCCTCTACTACTATGGGTCTTAGCAGCACAACAACATTCTTCCTTTTTCTGACATAAAATTGACACTCATTGCAAGACTTTACCAATGAAAATGAGTCATTGAATAATGTTGGCCATAAATAACCAACACATATAATTTTAATTGTAGTAGTTCTTGTAGAAAAGTGCCCTCCAGCTAGGCCACTGTGATATTGGTCTAATATTCTTTTGGCATGTTCCTCATTCACACATCTTAACAGGACACCATTAAAATTTCTTTTGAAAAGTACTCCTTCTAAGAGGACATAACTGCTATTTTGTAATCGATAAAAACGTCTCTTAAACAAAGGGAGATTGGTCAGATACCTTCATGTTTGCATGAAATTTATCCTAGCCTCCAGCCAATCGTCTTCAGAGCTTTCCTCATTCAGTAATAGAGGTTCTGAGACTTCGAGCTCTACCACTAGTTCATTGTTTTCGGTGAGGTACTCACATAGTCCTTTTCCCTTAATAGTCTTGATAGGCCTAATCTCAATATCGTATTCTAGGATCTTGGTAATCCAGTTAGCTATTTTCTTGGTGATCTCTTCTTCCATAATATATTCCTATACACTAGGATGCGGTACGCAAACAATCACCTTATTGCATGATATCAAGTGTTAGAACTTCTTTAGACCCTTCACAATAGAAAAAACCTTCTTTTCTACAAAATTAAACTTCACCTCATACTCCTTTAAGGTGCATGAGTAGAAAGCAACAAGAGATTCTTTTTTATCATCATCATCCTTTTGCATAAGAATAGTGGCAATATTGTTTCCACCACCAAAAACATACATGATAAAGTCCTTCGATAGGTTTGGGTTGATTAATACAGGGGTTGAAGAAATAACCTCTTTTATAAGCTCAAAAGCTTTTCTAGCTTCCACCATCCACTTGAAAGTCTGGTCGTTTTTCAGCATTAAGGTAATCAGTCGAATGATCCCTGCAAAGTCTGCAATGAATCAACTGATGAAATTGACCTTTCCCAAAAAATATTGCACTCCTTTCTTGTTCACGGGTAAGGGGAGTTCCCTAATTGCATTAACTCTTTCTGGATCAATAGAAATGCCTTCCTTCAAGACAACATATCCCAATAGCTTCCCCTGAGGAACCCAAAATACACACTTGTTCGGGTTTAGAGAAATCGTGAATTCCTGGCACTTTTGGAAGATAAGCTCTAGATGATCAAAGTGATCACTGTCAAGTCATCCAGATAGATAAGTATAATCTTATGAATTAAATCCTTAAAGGAAGTAACCATAGCTCTTTGAAAAGTGGCTCCGACATTTGAGAGTTGGAAGGGAATTTTAGTGTACGCATATGTCCCCCACTTTATGGTGAATAATGTTTTGTGCTGGTCCTCTTCCTTAACACAAATTTGATTATAGCTGGAAAAACCATCCAGCATTGAAAACATTTCAGAACCAGCAACAATTTGTAGAATTACCTCCATAGAAGGCAAAGGGTAATGATCCTTCAGGGATGCCCTATTTAAGTCTTGAAAGTCTACACACAGTCGTATATCACCATTCTTCTTCTGGACTGGCACCAGGTTAGACACCTAGATGCTATGCTTGATTGGAAACACTATTTGGGACACAATCAATTTATTCAACTCTTGTGACATGAGAGATTCAATCTTTGGGGTCACGGGCGTCTGCCTCTAACAAACTGGCTTCGCTCCTTCCAATA